>CM021107.1:126812351-127033131 GCA_007115665.2 Sequoiadendron giganteum | reverse complement strand
TGGGGGGTTGTTTGTCCATGATTAGAGTGTACAAGTGCTCCCATTTATGCACTTCTGTACTTTCTACCAATGATAAATCTGATTGAAGAACACCTTGATTTGTCATATAGTTGGCTGCTTTGTTTTATTTCTTTATAGCAATCAGTCACTTTCACAATTCAAATTTTCTTGTCCTTAACAAAATCTCTTCTAACTTGGATCTGAGATACCAATTTGAGCAATGCTCTTTGTTAACAGTATTAATTACAACCTGTGAATCTCCTGCAATTTCCACACTCTCATACCCTGCTTTATATGTCTCTTTAATTCCTGCTAACGGAGCCTCCCATTACCCTACAGTAGTATTTTTATTCCCAAGGAATAGTGATCACCCTAGTACGAAATCACCATTAGAGTTTCTTAAAATATACCCAGCATTTGCTAACCCTGGGTTACTCTTCGAAGCACTGTCAAAATTCAATTTGATTCTTCTTCTTAGAAGCTGCCATTTTGTTTCTCTTATATTCTTTTTTACTTATATGAGCTCTTGAATGGGTATTAAGTATAAGTCTTTTTATAGTGTGTAGCTATTCTATAATGGCGCCCATTGTGTCTACTTACCATTGTATGTAATTTTCTTGTTTTTCTTTTATCATCTATCTAGACTATCATTTCCTTTTGAGTTTCTGAAACTCATTATCCTCTGTAATATTCAGTCCTATTTTACAGCTTCTGATATTCTTTGCACTGATGTGTGTCTTCCTTTTCCCTCAAATGAACAAGAAAGATAAACTTGAAAAACAGAAAGAATCTATATCAAATGTACCCAAAATTTGCACATTTATAGATACACATAAAGGTTCTCATTCCATATTGGATGTAATTTCCAGTCTTGCACTAAATGCACATTTTAGGGGGAGAACAAACTCGTCTCTTCACATGAAAAGTGATTAATATTCAAAAAACTATGCATAGATTCCTTGCAATAACATACACTGCCATGAGTTTAAATTAACTATGCTTTGTATGTGCTCTATGAATGGTTTCTTATTGGCCTTTACAATTATCAGTTTCTCCCCTCTTCAGGCCTCTCCATGGTAATCCTATTTGGATGCCTTTAATGATGTACATTTGCAGTAGTTTTTGTATCCTTCTTAAGAATTGTTAATTGAAATTGACTTTCATGCAAGCTTGGCACGTATAGGGAGGCAAGGTCAATCATCCAAATATTGGGTTCCATTTCACTTTGTTTTTGTAACATTTAAGATCCATTGGCTTAAATGAAAATATGTAGTGTATAAAGGTACCTCTACTTTAAAGCACAATATGATCATGTTAATACATGTTACCTACTCTGAAACTGCCTAGTCGTTTGGTTATTTTCAGTACATAATTAATACAATCTCTCTCAAAAGAATGGGCTTGTTGTCTAGGTCATCTACATCATTTTGAAAGGACAATGCTAAAGTATTTTGTAAATTGCTGCATTTTGGGAGATAACTGACAGTCATTGAAACCTTACAAAACCTTCTTGGTAGGATGTGGTTGATTTTACATGGAATGCATTGTCATATATTTTTTCACAATATAAATTTGTTCATGAATCATTTTGTATAGTTTTTTCTGTACAGCTTGAGACCCTTTCAAGAGAAGACTTGGCATCTCGTTTGACTTTAAACACAATGAGTGCTTCTATTGGCAGATTACTGCTTCTAGACTCTGCAGTTACAATCATGGATGTACGTTTCTTCTAAGCTTGCATTATGTTTCATGTTTTGTTTTTGTTCTTTTCCCATATGGTATTAGCTTAAGCAAATATCTAAATTACATTTGTATATTATGAAAAAAATGCAGTTGTTTTTCGGCCTTTGCAATGTCTTCGAATATATTTTACATGCTGGGATGAGACATCAGAGTTAAGAAAAATAAGATATGTTTTAGATTACATAAACATGTAATCAAATAATTAAAGCAAGTTTGTTTGTTTTGAGAAGTCTTGTTTGACTCTATCTTGTTTATGGAATCTTTTAAAACATTTAAACACACTAACAAGAACTAGAGTTCAAAACTTATGACTTGGCAAAACTTGGCAAACCCAAGTTTGACTTGGGCTGGATGACTCAACAAAAAGCTGGCAAAACTTGGCAAAATTTTTGAAACTCCAAACCATATATGAATCAATCAACTCTAATCACTAAACTGATCCCAAACACACATTTGAAACCAGCAACATTCCACAAAAGAAATTCAAAGTAACCATAAACTGTACATATTATTTCTATTGCTGCTATATGACATCTATGAACATATATCGTTCCATATAGACAATGCAAAACTGCCAACCGACCATAAAAAAATGCCATTACAATTCATTGACCACACCATATAATATACATGCTATATTGTCTAGCAAAATTCAAAACACATACATTTCATAAAATGTAAAGGAGTTGGAGGACAAATTATGCAAGCCCTCCCTGACTCCAAGGGACACTTATACTTCTTACAGCCAGCTTCCTGCATAGGATGAGAGAAGTCGACTGCCACTACCATTGAGTCTTCATCACAACAACACACAAGGACATTGAATTCAGCCTCTCAAGAAATCCTTTTTTTCCTATTCAGTTATTGCCTTGTGTAGGCAACACACATTCTCATTCAACCCATGAAAATGTCCTAGCTAACAGTTGAAAAAAACTTCAGCTTGGTTCTCAATACCTTTGATATCATCATGCAGGAAGTATGTACCTATGACCAAAGATAACAAGTTGGTGCAGCTTAAGATTGATGTTGGTCTAGTAGAAATCTTGCCATTGCAGCCCTAATCACCACATTGGGAGTACCATCCATGTCCTTAGCAAGTTCCAAGATTCTGAACATCCACAAACTATAGTCTGGGTTCTCTCTCTCCAAATACGTTGCAAATCTTGCCAAAGTCCCCTCGCTAGTCACCTGCTATTTGCATTTCTTATCATTAGAGCCATCCTTGTTGCTAGACCTAGACGCACTACTCTTACCTTTTCTAGCCTTCAAAGTAGAAGCCACATCAGAGAGCACCACACATTGTGAATGCAGAAGCAACAGCCATAGCATAACATTAAAATGTACAAAACTCTCCAATGCCACGTCTAATCATTATACACCAAAACAATAATGTTGCCTCCTCCAAATTTAGAGCATATCACCCTTCAATAACTCCCTGCTGCACTTGGCACGTCACCTGTCCTATCATTACCCCATAGGCCATATGTGTATCAATTCATTATCCTATTTTAATTATACACATATAATTGCCATATCTATATTAGGGGATTTTGAAAATTCACCATATGTATATCTGTTATTGTATCCATTATGTGCAAATTTTGTGAAAATAGTTTGAAAGCAAATGAGCAAATTAAAATAACCTCAAAATGGGTGAGTGTTTTAATTTGTTAGTGGCTTTTCAGGGTAGGGAAGGATTTTAATTTTAATTTAATTTTTTCAATAACCCCTTTGCCTTCAAGACTTGCTGAGTCTAGGCTTTGGATTTGCTGATTCCATGAGTTGAATCTGCAGACTTGCGAAGTGTGCCTCAAATCCAGATTCATGAGTCTGGTCGAGTCCTCAGCAAGTCTCAACACTAGGCAGCATTGCAAAGTCAGCAATATTGTGCCTCTCTACTACATTGCAGCTCCTGTCTCCTTTCTCTTCTTTACATTTCTTCTACATGCATCTCCCTTGTGACTTGTAAGACTTGCATATTTTATCTGCTTTTCCTTATGCTGCTTTCTGAACTGTTTTTCAATATGCATTCCCTCAGAAGTTTTTTCTATCAGGACAATTCTAATTCTTCTTGTTAGATCTAACATCTGGCATCATTCCTTTCAAAGTTTTTTCCAATCTCCTTCTCATAGTTGCATCTTGCATTTGATCGTATGACCCATTACTATGGTCCTTCATGAGCACATAATTATAAACACTGGACATACCCATAGAAAAATAAAATAGCTATATGCTGAAATATATACGGATAATACCACTAATACGTCATTCTCAAGATTGCAAATGTTAGCAGATTTTAAAAGCTGCCAAACAAGTGGGAAACAAAGGAGAGATGACCTTTAACATTCATTGGGCAATCGATGATGCATAGTTCTTTTTTCTCTGGTGTTTGTTTCTGTTAGGATATCAAGCATTTGTTCATATCCATCTCTTCCTAGAGTAAGAATGAGCTATTAATATATAAAATTCCACATATATTCAACTCCCATGTATTTTTTATCAATGATCATTGATACAGAGTGGCTTGATGCAATTCACATTTGTGCTACATACTCAGAAAAAAATATTATTTTAGAATTTTGTGGTCTAATCTAGTTTATGCAGCAGACAAATGATTATTGCGCCATACCTCAATTATTGAAGGACCAGTTGGGTGATAGATATCCGGGTGCAAGGAGGGCATTTTTAAAAAGCGGTGGTGATTTTCCATTTCTTTCACGACCAGATGAAGTCAATTTACATCTGCAGGTATGTATGGTGTTTAGGATATCTAGGGAGATAGAATTTATCTGTTTATTGCAACTAAAAATGCTGTTTTATAATTAATTGAAAGTGAGATAGGGAATGGGATAGTGGAAAGATGCAAAATGCACAATTTTTCTGATGATATACCTAATTGTTTGGGTAAGAAAATGGAGGATGCACGATTCTGATTCTTAAGGATCAACTCCTTAATCTCAAACTGATAAATCTGGAGGGTTGTCTGAGCTTAGGAAAAGACCTCTGATATATGATATATTGAAGTCTATTTGATAAGTTCTTTGTTTTCATATATCTGTTCTTTAAGTTTTCAAAATTTTGACAGTTGCTTGACACATTTGGACTGGAGAAAAGGAAAGAATTTATATTAGTGTCCGTGAATAACATAAATAGGTTGATGGGATTTAGAGAGTACAATAAGCCATAAAAACAAAGTATAATGGTTAAAAATCCTAGGTTATTAAAAGCAACAAAAAACAAAGCACAAAAGTAAGGTGAAGAAAGAAAGAGGGCTAAACCTTATTGGTTAGACTCCAAGCCATAATAAATAGTACAAGTATAAACATCCCTTCAAGGGCAGGACCTCCGAAAAAAACATGAAGCTGGCAAAGATCAGGCAGGAGACTGAAAGGAGACCAACACTATCACGTCAGCAGTAAAGCTTTTACCAGAAAATCTAACAGTATTGGTATCTAGCCCTGGGAAAGAGCTCAAAAAGGGTCCGAGAATGCTCATAAGGGAATGCTTAGGGTTGAGGGTACCAAGATTAGACTAGTTTTTTGGCAGAACATGATCCTGAAAGGCCATCATCAGATATCCTTTTCTAATTTCACTCAAAGATACTTTTTCTTATTTATATATTCTCTTTTTCCCATTCAAATTATTTGTAATATTCAAGAAAAATGCAAGCATGACCCTTAATTAATAGTCTTCATCCATATAACCTACCAAGTTACTAACAAAATAATTTGTTTTAAGATGCTTCAAATGTTACATGCAGATATTGACATTCTACTAATTACTTTCCTGGATAATGATTTCATAATTTTATGCTAAAATGCTTTATGATTTTCTTTTGGTGGTCTTGATGATGCTGCTGTATTAACAGTTTCCTTCATAATGAACGTGGTGCAGCACAAGAACCTTAAGGCCATTAGGATAAGCTGAGAAAATTGCATTGTATGATGCAGATGATTTTCGCCTTCATATAACAAGCCTACGCCTAAAATAAATTACTGTTTGGACACAACAAGCCACCCATGAAGTCATAAGAAAAACCAAAAGAGATTAAGGAAATTAGAGATAGGATCATGGTATGGAAATCACACCACTGGAAAGTATGTTTTTAGACATTTTCAATGATATATTAGTTTTGATTGTTAGAAAATTATGCAAGGTTAACTTGTTTATTAGTTTGGCAGTACGATTGCACCTAAAAGGTTTGACCCTTTTATAGGATTGAAGTTTTAGAATGATGCTCGCATAGGTTAAATATAAGCCAAGATCTGAATGGGAGAATTAAAGGGTATAAATATCTCCAACTGTTGATTTCTTCCACATATTCTGAAGTTACTTTGATAGAGAAATTGAACAATTGATAGAAAATCATTTCAAGAGATTGTGTTTTTTTTTCATGTTTGGTGGAACCCATGGAGAATGTTTAGTCAATACGGATGTCTTGGAAGGGCACACAATATACAGAGAGTGGGGGGTGAATCGGTATATGTCAAAATTCTTTAATTCAACATTAATTACCTTTAGTAACTTCTCCAAACATAAACCCCAACACATCAAAGCAACAAGTATTGATTTCCTTAACAATTAAGCAACCGAAATGCACACAATCACATGAAGAACACCAAATATATGTGGAAACCCAGAATGGGAAAAACCATGGTGAGAATAATTGCTTGGATCTATTGCCCAAATCCAGCCTCACAAAAGAATGAATCACTTACAATCATGAAGTAGGCACCAACCTACAAGAGACACCAATCCCCAATTGTGTTTGCAGGCACCAACCTATTGGAGACACCAATCTTCAACTCAAAGAATTGGGCACCAACTCAATAGGCAAGACACTAGTCTTGTTGGATTATAGACATATGATTTGTGGACCTTCAAGACCGATAACACAACTTGTACTTGATTTGATCAACCTTCAGACACTCTCCCACACAATATATGATCTTATGATGATGGAACACAATTATTGGAATGCAGCTCACATTACATAGCTTTGATATTCGCTTTGAAGCCCTAACTACATAGCATTCCAACAACTAATACCACTTAGGATGGATCTTAGACATCTAAATGTATGAATTATATTTACAATTACATTTATGTGTCAACCAAAAACATAGAAATAATATCTGTAAGTCGGCCATACGAGAAATCCTTAACCAAATGTGTGATAGGCTAGGTCCAATAGTCCACATGCTACTCTAGAAGATAGAACACACTATGTGATTCCAAATGTAAACTTATCTGGTCCCAAAGGTCATCCACACACTACCTTTGGGGAGCTCACGCTAAAAGCCTTTGCCACATCGATCTGGAACATCAACCTAGTTAATTAACCAACACAATGACAACCTCCACAAACAACTCAAAGATGTGTTACATAGCAACAAGTTTTATATGACATCCTATTTGGTATATGTGTTGGTTTCCCAAGCCACTTTTCGAGGATTAATCAGAGTGGGCTCCTTAAAGCTTGGAGAAGTTAAGATTCATGAACACTATCCACAACTTAAGTTGGAGAATAGTTACAAAAACTACCATGTATTGAATGACAATTTTGTCTATGCCATCATCAGAGGGCTAGATGGAGATTTCTTAAGAAGGATCTCCATAGAAG
Organism: Sequoiadendron giganteum; assembly: GCA_007115665.2. Classification (NCBI taxonomy): domain Eukaryota; kingdom Viridiplantae; phylum Streptophyta; class Pinopsida; order Cupressales; family Cupressaceae; genus Sequoiadendron; species Sequoiadendron giganteum. The sequence goes on along the minus strand of CM021107.1, from coordinate 127,025,765 downwards.
CCATGTAAGAATTGAAGAACTAGGGGAATTGGTATATCTAATTCAAAACCTTCACCTATATCCGAGTGGTTGGCTTGCACAAATCTGCTCTTAAATTGCCAAGATATGCTTATGATAAGATGATCTTGTTGGAGTTGTGTAGACAAGTCACATAAATCCATAAACGCATTGCTAGCAAGCACAAGTTAGTATATGCTTTCTCTATAAAGATAGGGGCATATTATTGTGCCAACATTGAAAATGCCAAGAATGTAGAGATTGAATTGGTAAAATATTATATGGAAATGTATAATGATCCTAGGGGCAGATTTGACCCTATTGGAAAGATCAACAAGGTTATAGGCTCATTCTTCATACATGAACCTGCCCTAGAGGATCATTGGGTCAATTGTGAAGAAGAGTATGATGTCAGGATGAAAGATTATTGTGGGTTGATAGTGGATATGATAAGAGCTTGTACTGAGCCTAGAGTGCCCAAAGAACTTAAAAAAAATGTGAATGTTCTGGTCCCCATTTACAGTGGGCAAGGTATATACAATCAACCAATCTTCAATGAATATTGTTCTATAGCTCATTCTTCGTACATGAACCTGCCCTAGAGGATCATTGGGTCAATTGTGAAGAAGAGTATGATGTCAGGATGAAAGATTATTGTGGGTTGATAGTGGATATGATAAGAGCTTGTACTGAGCCCAGAGTGCCCAAAGAACTTAAAAAAAATGTGAAAGTTCTAGTCCCCATTTACAGTGGGCAAGGTATATACAATCAACCAATCTTACAAAAACTACCATGTATTGAAGACAACAATATAGACACTAGAGCTGGAAGTGTCAAGGCCTATTCCTTAAGATGGCTTAAATCTCCATTCCCAATGATGGAGTTACCTAAACCACAAAAGGCCGCCCAAAAATGAAAGACAAGTGAAGGATCATTTGTTGTAATAGCTAAAACACAAAAGGCCTCATCTTCGAAGGTTGCATCCAATAAGAGAAAAGAAAAGAAAAGGATTGAAATAGGGTTGAGCAAAGAGGATATTGAAGAAGAAGATTCTCTAGTCAAGAAGAAAGGATAAGAAACTCATCTCAAGGTATAAGTCCTCAAAAGGAGGTTCTTCCTACTCCTTCCTCAACTCCTCCACATGAATCACCTTTTCCTTCTCCCCCTCTTTTCCCCATTTCTCCACATGAGCCTCCTCCATCTCCTCTAGTTTCACCTCCACATTCTCCTCCTCAAGAGACCACTTCACCAATTCCTCCACCTCCACCTTCTCCTCCACATGACCCTCCTCTTCCTCCTTCCCAAGAAGATGAGCCACAAATTCAAGAAGAGGATACTTAGAATAAGCTGATGATAGAAGAAGATATGGTTGCTTAGGAGAAAGCCCAGAAAGAAGTTCTTGTAGAGGAATAATAACAAAGGATCACGAGGTGGAAATTGAACCCAATAAGGAGGCTCAAAATGAACAAATTGGTGGAGAAGAAGAGATAAGAGCTAACATAGAACAACATGAGGAAGAACAAGATGATTCTCAGGCCTCACATATAGTGAGATAATAACTTCCCCTCAAAGGGAAACCTCTTTCAATTGATGTTTTAGTATGGTTAAACCATACGATTCAAAAAGAAAAAGGACATATATTGAAGAAGAGGAGAAAAGTCTAAGTATCCCATTAAAAGTTTTTCAACCCCCAACCAAGAGAAAGATGAGAGCAAGAGGAATATCTACTATTTGTTGGAAGTGGAATTACTCTGAGAGCAAGGGGGTGAATCAAAGTAATATATTTTTTAAAACTCTTATGACATGAAATACAGATTTGAACCTTTTTGATCTTGATCAAAATGAGACTTTAAATATGCAATAGAGAAACTGAACTTTGAAAGGTTAGACAGATAACTCAATCAATTATAAAACAACTCTTGTTAAAGCATGATGTATTTTGTTCATATAAGGCTGAATGAACAACTTTTTAATGCTTTCTAGACTTTCAGATGACAGTAAATAACATTTAAACTTTGCACATTAACAACTGAACCATGAGCATTTAGATGAAACTGAACAGTGATAAAGTATCAGAGCATTGCATGAACTAACTCAACATAAATGACATAAAGAAAGATTGTGCAAGATAGACACAAATCACAAAAAGAGTGACACAAAAATTGCCTAGTGGAAAACCCTCTTGGGGTAGAAAAATCACTCCAAAATGGCTCGCAGGCTTGATTCCAAAATATGATTACAATATTTTCAAGAGCACAAACTCAATCATAATGTGGAGCATCAACTCCTACAATAAACTGAAGCACCCACTTCAAATTAGAAGCACCAACTTCTTTTGAAACAATACCCTAATTATATTGCAACCTATTAGGACCTTATAACTGCAATAAGTATTTGCAGTCACAAAATCATAACAGGATACAAAAAGATTTTTCAATAATGCCCAACATAAAGTAAGCTCTATAATACAATCAGAGACATATACAATATGAACCCTCTTTTCTCATTTTTAATTACAAAATGATATCACAATAATAAACCCTCAACAATACTCTGTTCAAACTTAAGACTTTTCTCTTTTTCAACAAATATTCTCACTGTAATCTTCTCAAAATCTGTCAACAACATAATGGCTTACTGCCATTTATTTTATACAAGAGAAACTGAAACCCATAAACCATGAATGTGAAAAAATCGAGTCAAGAACCAAACCCTCGAGTTAGGGTTTCTAAAGTAACTGAAACAAAAGATTCTTTCCTTTCCTGAATAAAAGACAATTGAAATAATCTCTTTTCTATTCGAGGAAAAACATAGATCATGAAAGTAAAACTTCTTTTACTTTTAAAGATATTGCAAGACTGAAAGTAAAAAAGGTCTTCATTTACCTTATCCACATTCAAAGAAGAAACTTGCAGAAGTTATCTCATGGCGGTTTGAAACAAAATCCCATGAAATCCTCTATTACCTCCGCTTCCAGCTCGTGGAGAGTCCACCATAGAAATCGCCACCCTCCATACTCTAACATACCAGAAAACCAGCTCGAAATGCCACCATTATCAAGCTTGGACTGTAACTGAAAGTGCATCATGGCGGCTAGGGTTCTACCAAAGCTTGTGAAGAATGAAACAATCATTTGTTTTGCCCTATTTTCACTTTACATCGAACCCCAAAACAAAATTCATAACTTTTGAAATCCATGAACCACAAAGTAATCAACTTGAGATCCAAAGAACCGACAAAATGATGAACAAATCAAGTACCAAAACATGCCAACATGTATTGCCAAAGCAATCAACAGTTTGTCATACAAATGTCCAAGTCACACTTGCTGCCAAATCATCATCATGTCGTTGCCAAAGACTTCAAAAAATGACAACAAATGATTATAACGACTGTCAAATGTATGTGTGTCGACAGTCACATGCAAAGGTGGACTTTGAAGTGCTTGACAAAGAATATTATAGTCGGCTTAAGTGCTAAGAGAATGCACTTAAAAATGTGCCATGTAAACAAATGAACCCAATAACATTATAAATGATGCCCGACTAAATGAAGTAAAAAAAAAAATGGCTGATCAAAACCAATGTTATCATGTAAAGTCCTGCCTTGTAGCTTCCTGAAAGATAATCATTGTCAGTGCCAACATGCACATATTAAGAATATCAAAAACCCATCATGAGGTGAATCATGATATAAACTGATCATATGCCACTGTGTAACCAAAATGACAAAGACATAGCACATGTCAGAGATACCTGTTCAAAGATTAAAAGGTAAACTGTGCCAACCAAGATAATTACCCAAACTGATGATGCTAAACAAGTAAGGTGGAGTCATCATATATATACCAAGTATGCTGATGACAATGATGCAACCAACTGAAAACAACTAAACAAGAACTCAGTTATGAACATCACAACATTCATCAAGAACCATTCACCAACCAGCATCATACCATTGCTATACATAACATGTAGCATCAATAACTTAACAAGGAACCAACCATATAACTAGTGTTGTTATCAAACCAGTTTTGTCATCAAGGACAAATCAAGAACCAACTGAAACAACTGAGAGCCAACACTATCACCACAGATGAGCAAGGAAATAAAAGTGTTCAAATAGTTCTCTTTGCTAGATAAATATGAATTAGATATGAGGCCAGAGGATTATCAAATAAGGTAGGTTGATTTAGGTGTCCAAATAAGGGAAGGGTAGAAACAATCTCCCCAAATGCTTGTTTCTGCTATTCTAAAGAGAATGCAGAAAGATGAAAACACCAAAGAGGAGCTCAAAGCTTAGGTTGCCCAGTTAACAACATGTTTAAATAATCTGATTGGACTGATCAATGATGTGGCCCTTGAGCAAATTTTGCAAGCTTTCCTCCAAGCTAAGGTCAGACATGTTGACCCTGAAGGGTGGATACCTGCAGTGGAACAATGGAAAACCGATTTTTTGGCCTTGACAAGTCGAGTGCTAAGGAAAGTAATAAATTCCTATCATTGCATTAGTGATGAGGATAGTTTAGCACAACAAATAGAGTTAAGCATTGATGAAGAATTATTGAATGGGAAGATTACATCCCAATTTTGTAGAGAATAAAGGCAACTTCTATTGAAGATTTTCTCAAAGCAATGGTAATTGAAGAAGCAGATCTAGACAAACCAATAAAATGGTTGAAAGGTGCACAATTGAGGGCAAAAGTCCTAAATAACTACAAAGGAAAGTTGAATAAGAACATGAACCTAGTCGAACAAGCTATGACAAAAACAAAGCATTTTGTGGAAAGTCTAGGTTGCACTTTTTGGAAGATTCTACCTTTGGTCACCTCCCTTGGCAATATGGTGGAAGACCTAAAAGGACTCTTGCAAGGATAGGCTACAAAGGAAGCCATTGACAAAATGATGAAGAAGATGAAGCTTCAAGCCTTCCAAGACGAATTAGCTGATTTCATCGAGCTCCATGAACACATGTAGAGTTCGACTTTTACTCAAAGGATTAAATTGTAGTATCATTGGGATCCTTCGATGGATAAGATGAATGAAGTCATCAATGCTTTCGTCGATAGCTTCCCTAGTTGATTTCAGTAGTACCCCTTCCGATTTTGCTTTGTTAAATAATTTTGTAATAAAAACAAGCATTACCCAAGTTTTGATGCAAGTTGGCGTGGTGCTTTTAGTTAGACTCTATTTTCAGATTGCACTTTTTTTTAGTTTACTTAAAGTTGAATACCAAGTCAAATTGGGATTCTCTAGTTTGGTTCCAGTTAACTTTTATTTTAGATCCACAAATTATGGGGGCATCTAAGCCTATATATTTTTAATTTTTGGATCATTATAATAATAATCAAAACTTATGTATTTTGCAATAGAACTTATACATTTTCAGCGTAGAACTTCCTACTGAACTTTGTGAAGTTATTTTAAGAATGAAAGGATTATGCCTTATTTCCATGCATATGGATCTCGATCTTCGATGATGGTATGAGTGTTTTGATTATTTGAGTTGAGTAAATTAGTAAAAAAATTCGTATTATTATGGTATTTAATTGGTTTTTGTCTCAAATCTATCGATGCTTGATGGCGGTTTGATTTGATAGAACTTCAAAATCTTGAAATTAACCGATTTTCCTTGAAGATTGCACTAGTATTAGTAACAATTGTGTGAATGCTAATTGTCTTAGTACTAGTTATTGAGATTTTATTTAACCACTCAAAATTGATAAACAAAGCAAATATTATCATTGTACATTTCATTTTTTCGATATTTATTTCTAAATATTTTTGGTAACTCTCAAATCTTTTGTTTTTTATTTTTGGAATATTTTAGGAAAAGAGAAAGAGCAATTGAATAAAATAGAGATATGCTAAGGCAAAATATTAACATGCAATTACTTATCATAAAGTGAAAATTGTTATTTTTGATTGCATGCATTGAATATAATTTCAAGAAAACCTAACCACCCAGGACCCTTGTTGAAACATCTTCACATCAACCACATAGCTTTCTATCATGGTCAAGACTTGACTCAAATGGAACACTGGAGTAGATTATTCTGCTCTTCAAGAGGAGCAATAACTCATTATTGCTTAGCAAGTTGGATTTGTTAAAATTACCCTGAACAAGTCATAAGGCAATGAAGATAACCTATGAAATCATTGTATAGTCATATTTTAGGGACTTAGTAGCATAAAAAGACAAGATATTGTAGGCCTAAGATGGTTTTGATAAGAAAGGATAGTCAATATGAAGTTCCAAAAGCACAATGAAGATAGCATTGGCAGAACATGAAGGTAATCATCTGTTATTAATAGGGGACAAATTTATATCATGATGCTAGGACAATAGTCATGAAAGATTGGCATAGGGCATGCCAAGAGTAGGTTTGTGACAGTTAAAACAAAGGATGATTGTCACCATGTAAGGATAGTATAAGCAGAGGACTATCATAAAGAAGGCAAACCATGATAAGGATTCATCAAAGAATCTTTGGACAATCAAATGAACATGAGAAATTTCAAAAAGAAATGGATCACCATGCTAAGGATAGTGAAACATGGCAAGTGCAATGTCAAGTGAAAGAGAACAACCACAATGATGAGGACAATCCTCGATAAGGACAACCACCATTAACAAAAGAATAAGGGTAGTAACTACATCAAAAGGACAGTCACATAGGATGCCAATATGATAGTCCTTTGTGAGATAAAAGACACTCATTGCAATAGATGACCCAAAAGCATGACAATGGTTAATAGGGTTTGAATGGAAGATCTAGAGATAATGATAAGGTTTGCTAATGCTTATGATTGTGGATAGAAAAATTTCAAAGTAAAGAATACACATACTAAAGGTGTAGGGATACTTTGTAATGACTTAACACTTAGGGTAGTGTTGTGGATAACAAGAGTCAAAGATGTAGTGGACAGTCATCAAGCAAATTAAATGACATTTCCTCATAATAATGAGGATAGTCCTTACAAGACGTAAACATTGGGCAAAAGTGACAATGACAATGAAATAGAAGACAAAGATGACAATGGGGATAATAGGATGACAAAAATATTACATAAATAGAACACAATCTTTTTTTCATCATTTGATTACTATTTTATCATTACAAAAAATAGGATGACAATGTGATCTCTACATGTGATATAGTGAATTAGATCCAATAATATATCTGTTATGGTTGCATTATAATAATGGTTAGTTTCATTATATAACCAAATGCTTGTGATCTCAAATTCATCCATAATATATCTAACAAAGACTTCAAAAATCCACATGCTTGTGCTACCAATACTGTTTAAAGTAAAAGGACTGCCCCCTTATAGAGGCCTAGGATATTTGTAACAATTTTACGATTACTAACAATGAATTTTGTTTAATTATTCATTTATTCAATTACTCTTTTGTAGTGCAAATATGGATAATAGTGATAAAAAATATTTGCATTAATAAAAATTCTATAAGGCCATACAACGTTATATGTCGATATAAGTATAAAATATATCCAATAAAGTCATATGGGCTTGCAAAAAAGCCATATGGACATAAAATGTCACATATTTGTAATACAAAACATGTTAAAAAATGCCACATAGCCATACAACAAAGGACCCTAATGTAGTCATTTCCCATTAGGGGAAGAAAATAGATCACAAGATGCCTTCGACTGTCGAATGAATGGAGATGCTAGTGTCTTTCGAGTGCACTCACTCGTCCTCCTGCCTAGAATTCTTTGGAGGCCCATCTAATACAATAAAAATTAGACATTAATAAATATAGAAATTGAATTAAATGACATATAACAATATAATCACTTACCACATACAAATATTCAACATGTTCATCCACAACAAACGCACGTTCACGATCTAGAGTCACAAATCCCTGTAGCAAGCATCAAGATAGCAATTAAACTACATACGAGTATCATTAAAATTTTCAATAATAAACTGATAAAAGAACAAATATAATGTGAAATTTACTAATCTGTCTCATACCTCTCTCAAAGGAGCATAACTTGCTACTATTTTAGCAACACCATGGTCCAATGTGGCATGAACATTAGTAGGAGTATCTAATGTCGACATCTGAAAATGAAACAACAAATGTTCAATTATCAAAACTACCTAACATTGTTTTACAATACCATTAATGAGTAAAGGTTACCTAGGTGAAAGTTTGTTGATGATGACTACTGCGAGGTGTTGATGTCGAAGGTCTACTATTAAACTATTCAACATCCAAAGTGAGTTATGAGAAAACCATTCATATAAGGTTCAACTATTCACATGTAATAATTATATTTCTTTACCAATTACATATATGCACAAACTTGATGACATCATGAAATAGGGGGTTGGGGGGACATTGCAAGTAGCATGGACACTCTGACCTTGAATTTTCATCATAATCATGTTCTACTAATTTAGTTATTCTTACATTTCAGAATAAAATTTAATAAAGAAAATTAAATCAACTTGCTAAAATTTACTTGAGTATCAATGTCGAATGTTTCATTCAACAAATATTTTGTCATAACCATCCCCTGTGTAGCCGATGTATCCTATATAGTTGCATCCTGACTACTTTTAAGATAATAAGTGCAAACAACGTTGCAAGATTGACAAAAAATGACTGGAACTCGAGGCCTAGAAGACTTACCCACATCACCCCGTGCTAGAGGCCTCACATACTGTATAAGGCTTTGAGTGAGGGAGGTAATGGAATCTAAGGTGTCCACCCTAACATTGTCCTTCACAACAAAAGGAAACAATTACATGCTCCACCACAGGTCTACCCAAGGGTCTTAGTGCCAGGTGTGGGTTATGTTGTGCCCCCATTTTGTCATATGAGGAGCCCTCACCTCTACCCTAGAAATATAGAAAGTCAAAATAGTTTGGAATCTCATTGAGGACAAACTCACAATAGAGTTTCCTCAAAAAGTATTGTCGCACCTTGTAATTATTGCATAGTGGTTGGTCAAAAACCATCCACCACCTAGCCCAAAAATTGCTGTTTATCCTTTTATGGTGGTACCAATGGATAGGGAACCTTCTGCATCTAGTTGCTAAGGGTTGATTAGTTTGTGGGTCAGTGAAGATGGCACACAAGTCAAATTTGTTAGTTTTCTTTTTCTTTACTTTCTCATAGGATAGTTTGTTTGCATAAAATTGATTTTGTTTTTCCCTCCTATTGGACCAAATATTGATTTGTGCACTCATTGATCCTACATGAGAGATGATAGATTGTAGGGATTCAACAAGACTTGTCCTATGATGGTTTGTTGCAACAAAATCTTTCAACTTTGTAATCAATTCCTCAAGCTATTTTTCATTGTCTTCTATTTGCCCTAGTATGTTTTGTTGTGTTCTTGGGCGATGTCCAGGAATTGATGGAGGTGTTTGTTGTGGTTCTTGTTCAGGAGGGTCTTCATGAGGAGGCAATGGAAGATTTTCGATATTAGGGGGTGGAATATCATTTCCTAAAAATTAAACCAAATTTTAATAAAAACCTAATTTAATCTACAATTTAATCAAAATTTGAAACTAAAAAAATAGTGATACTTACCTCTTTGACCTCCTCAAAATCTTGGTGGCATCATGATGAAGATTTCACAACCTCCAAGTGAAAAATGGTAGTATTTTGGCAAGTGTCGGTTGAGGAGTAGAAAATACACAGGTCGCAGGTTGAACAACAAAAAAATGAGAAGGAAGCTTTTTTTTTGTTTTATAGCATGTTTCACATTTGGCTGGACATAAAAAAAGGTGGCATCTTTTTGGTGTCACATCTTTTTATATATACCCATTAGGTGAGGGTGGATGTGGGGTTATAGTTTGTAAAGATATATCATTGGAAAAATAGGTTGAAATGGAAAAGTTGGATGTAGAGAGTGAGGAAAAATATACTATAACTACTAAGAAACATTCAATTACACCATTTCTATATACCGATGAGAATTTCAATATATTATTTTGAGTGAGTTATGATAGAGGGAAGAGAAAGGGCACTTTTACTATAGGTGAGAAAAATACAATAGTAAGGTTATTGAATTTGCAAAAATGTGAGCAAGTTATTTAGTGGCCAATTTTTTTATATCCTTGCCATTCCAATTTATTTGGTAAGGCCTCCTTATTTCAAAGGTATGTTGAGAGATGCAATGCTAGTTGGACCCTCTTATGTTCCCACTGGGGAACATAGATTGCATATCTTCGTCTTTGACAAATATTCAAATGTGAATAAATTGATGGATATGAGACATGCATGTATTAGAATTGGTTGCTCCATTGTTATGGGTGGGTGGATTGATATTTGACTTCGATCACGTAATATTATTGAACTACATCTTCTCTTGGTTCATACTTTGTTAAAGCTATTGATTGCTCTAGAAAACATGAGGATGTCGATTACTACTTTGATCTTTTGAAGGAGGCTATAGAGGAGATTACATGTTTTGGAAGTTGTGTTAGTTCAACTCATTTTTGTAAGTTGCCTAGTTTAATAGTTGAGAACATCCATAAACATATTTTTGGACTCCATGTTTTGTGCATACCTTGAATAACTCTTTGAAAGGCATTGGCAAAATAGATTTGGTTAAGATAGTAGTGTTGAAGCTAGAGACATACAAATGTTTGTATGTAACTATCACACTTCACTTGCATTATTTTGATTTTCTTTAAAGAAAGAATTCATCAAACCAGTTGAGATTAGACACACTAGCTATTTTCTTTAATGGAGAGGATGTTGGAGGTGCAAGATGTTCTACAATCCATGGTGGTTTGTGGAGTGTTGAAAAAATGGGCTCAATCAAAGACAAAGTAAATGAAGTAGATGAGAGAAAAGGTGTGTGATGACACTTGGTCTGATATTGGGTAAGGAATTCTTATTTAAGAAAAATATAGACATTTATAAGGTTAAAATGACTAGTAGCTTTGTTTCATGTTGACACATACATGTCATCCAAGTCTTGTAAAGGGGGATTTTCTTCAACAATTGAAAAATGAGACTTTTCAGTTTAAGCTAAAATTTTGAAGTAGGAGTTGATAAATAGATAGGTTTAGCAATGGAGTAAATTTTGTCAATAGGGTAAGTGTAGAAAGATTGGGGACCTAAAAGTGGCCACGCCATCTTTTGGTCCTGTACAAGACATAACACAAGCACACTATAACACACATTTCCAAGAAGCAAAACTAGCTCTCTTTTTCTATTCTCTACCTACTTATATAACTCACACTATCCCTCTTCCTTAGACTATTTACATGTATTAAATATTTAGGTATAAGAAATTAAATGTCAATTTATATTTCATGTATATAGTTTCAGGATGTTTGAAAATAGTTTCAAATCTCTAGGAGTTATAATGCAGACTCTAAGTTTTATAAGATCTTATAATTTTTTAGATAGTCAAATTTTTGTAATCAACAGGATCCTACCATCTTGCAATTCTCTAAGGGTAAATTTGTAATTATTCAAAAGCATCATCAAGCCTTTCATTAGATATTTATCTCTATGTATATCTCTCTTCGCCTACCTTTCTATCTTCTCTCTGTCTCACCTCTCTCTCTCTCTCTCTCTCTCTCTCTCTCCCCTTCCCTTTGTAGTTCTCTCTATCTCACCTCCCTCTTTATCCCTCTAGATATCTTTATATCTCTCCCTCTCCTTTCATCTCTCTCTACCTACTTACCTCTCTCCCTCTCCAACTCTCCTTCCCTCCTCCCCCTCTCTACCTCTCCCTCCCTCCTTCGCCCTCTCCACCTCTCCTTCCCTCCCCTCTCTCTACCTCTCCCTCCCCCCCCCTCTCTCCCTCTCTCTCTCTCTCTCTCTCACCCCCCCCGGCCCCCTCTCCCCCCTTATAACTACTCTTTATTTCACCTCTTTATCTCCATATATCTCTTTCTCTCTCTCTACCTCCTCTCTTCTTTTCACTTTCTATCTCACCTCTCTCCCTATCCCTCTAGATATCTCTATATCTCTTCCTCTCCCCTCTCCCTCTTGTTAATGATATTGTTCAGATTCGTGAGGAATAACAAATAATGAAGAGATAAATTTAAATGTAGCAATACATGCTATTTAAATTTATACTTGCTTATATATTCGAATTTATTCCTTGAAGCCGACTTCTTAATTGATGATTAAATATAAATAAAAATATTAAAAGACATTTAATATTTATGGCCGACCCTTCTTGAAATTCGCGCCTCCATCAAGGGTCGTGTTTTTTCTTAAGAAGGCCGACCTGACTCTTGTGAAGAGGTGCAACTTCTTTGTGTTTGACTATATATTCAAGGCGTCTATTGTTGTATTAATCAATCAAGTTCATTCATTATAATTCGCCTTTCTACAGAAGTTCACACTTAAGCAGCAAATCATCATCTTGCATCAGCAGACTGAGTTTAAGGAGAATCATATTTGCACTTAGGAGAAGTGCTAATATTCATTGTATCAGATTTGCCTTTGTGTTGGGTCTGAGTTGTATGCAGACTTTTTCTCTTTATATATTCAATATAAGAGATATTTTGGCTGGGTTTTTCTCCCTTGAGTTTGGAGGGTTTTCCCAAGGTATTTTGTTGTGTTAATTGTCTTATGTGTTGCATTTTTTGATTGCTTTCATCTCTGATCTTAAAATTTACACCTCTCTCTCTACCTACCTCTCCCTCCCTCTCTCTATCTCACCTCTAAAAGGAAGAGAGAGGGAGAGATAAAAAAAGATATTTAAAAGGGTATGGGGAGAGAGAGGTGAGATAGAGAAAAATAGAGAGAGGGATAGAGAGAGGTGAGATAGAGAGAAGTAGAGAGGGAGATAGAGGGAGGGAGAGGTAGTTAGAGATATATCTAAGGAGAGACTTGATAATGCTTTTGAATAATTACAAATCTAACCTTAGACAATTGCAAGATGATAGAAGCAAGTTGATTAATTAAATTTTACTAAATCTAAAAAAATTATAAGATCTAAAACCTAGAATTTGTAATTATAACTCCTAGAAATCTGAAACCATTCTCAAACATCCTGAAACTATATACATGAAATATAACTTTAATAAGTATAATTATGTCTATATGTAAATATCACTTGTACTTAAATGTCATTGTACTAGTAAATGTTTATTTCATGTATATAGTTTGAGGTAGAGTGTGAGCTATATAAGGAAATATAGAGAGATGGGAAGAGAAAGAGATTTATTTTTGCTTCTTGGGAATGCGAGCGTGTTATAGTGCACCAACATTATAATGTGCTCGCATTTTAACGTGATCATGTTATAATGCGAATGTGATATGGCACACTCATATTCTAACCTGATCACGTTATAATGCGAGCATGCTATAATACACTTGTGTTATAATGTGAGCACACTATAACATGCTCGTATTTAAACTTGAACATGTTATAACACACTTGCGTTATTATTTTCTTTAGGTATTTCCAACCCTCAGGGTTGGATTTTCCGTGGGCATCCAACTTAAAGGGTTGGACTTACATTTAAACACCCATAGATGTGGTTTTGGTAAATTCTAATAAAATGACATATTGTTGAATATGCTTTCCATCAGGTTTGCGCATCTTTCAATATCATGTTAAAAAATAATATAGTAATGTTGAGCTCTCTTTTAGCATTTTTAACTCTATAATTTTTCTCTGTGTTAATTATGTTAAAGTTGTCTTTAATTTCTTTTGTTAGTGTCCCCATTTTTCGTCAAAACCTATGGTATTTTTGGCTTTATTTTTTACCCATTCATTGAAATTTGAAACACATTATATTTTTAGAAACTATAATTTATTCCATGCACAGTAAAGAAATGATTTTCAATTAGTTTCCAAAATATTTAGGGGGGTGCATGTTCGATTTTTTGGGTTTTAGGATGTGTCCACTTTGAAAATTAGTAAAAAATCACATATTCATTAAAAAATTAGCAAAAAAGGTGGGCATAAACTACATGGTGCTAGTTAATTTTTTAGTGAAACAATTTTGGAAATATTTAAAATAGCTAACATTCTAGGGTTAACAAACCATATGCTATACTTTGTTTTTTGACAGAAACATGAGAACTTTGTGAGCTGCCCCCTTTTTAACCCTGTAATCTCCACCATTTAAAAAAATTAGTTAAAAGAGTAGATTCAGAGCACTACAACTCTTGTTCTTGTTGCATCTTCAAATTTTGAGCATAACTATCTTCAATTTCTAATCCATGATCAATTTTTCCTTTTTTTATAAAAGTGGCCACTTAAGAGCCCCTTTTGGCCTCCCATTTCCATGCACATACCCAATAACATAAACACTCCCACAAAGGGTGTCTATCTTTTCTAGATTGAGGTTACTTGAATTTTTATGTCATTGCTCCAATTTATCTTTTATTGTTTTTGAAATGGTTGGCTATTGAGGCCCTCATCGAACATGAACCTCAGATTATAAGAGTCTTTAAGTTATTGAATCACCAGTTTGTCTCGCTAATATTGGGTGTGATACATCTTGAAACCTGGTACATCTCAGAACCCTAGTGGAATCGAATAGGGTTCGCCTTTTTTGGGTCTGAAATGTTTTTGAGTCTTCTTGGTCAAATTTTGACAACTCAATTGATGATGTGGCGATTCTAAGGTGAATCTGATGTAATTTCAATCGTTAGCACTAATTTTGAATTGTTTTTCACTTTACAGATGATGTAAAGGAAAACCTAAAAACCCTAACCTGTCAAACTATTTGTTTTGCTTTTGTTTTTTCCATTTTTTGTGTGCCAAGATTGATTGCGAAAAACATGATTTCCAAGTAGATAAATGCCACTTTTCCACGTGAGGACAAGAGCAGAGAATGGGGAAAGTAGAATGAGGGTTGTCGAAAATGTGTAGCGCGTTGTTGATTTCTCAAGTAGGTCGCTATTACGATTTTTTTTAGTTTTAGTTTAAAAGTGAAAAATGAAAAATGTAAACGCCATTTTTTGAGTTTTAGTTTAAAAGTGAAAAATAAAAAATGTAAACGCTAGTTTTTGAGTTATAGTTTAAAAATGAAAAATGAAAAATGTAAATAGAGTTTTTTTCTTGTAGTTTCATAAAAAATGCAAAATGTAAAAGTTCATTTATTTATTTTTTAAATGTTTGACATTTATATTATAAAATATACATTTATATTTACTTAAATTTTTTAATAGTTTTAATTTTATTATTGTAAGGTTTAAGTTTTAAATTTAAGTAATATTGTTTATAATTTTTAATATAATAAATATATTGTTTATAAACAATTATTTTATTTTTCGACCAAACCTAACCCAGGTCGGGCGGGTGGAGGTGGGGTCATCCATGACCACAAGGGAAAATTAATTCTGGCCTACACAGTCAACTTGGGGGTTCAATCTTCTAGTTTTGCTGAGGTGGCGGTGGTTTCCCATGACATACAAATTGCCATGCAAGTTGTCTCTCAAATTTGGTTATAGAAGGAGACTCTAGAAACACGACTCATGCTGACTAGGAAAGCCTTTCCCTATTGGACCCTCCAAGACCTTGTGTCCTTGACTTGCAATCTCATGATTTCCCTTAGAAATTGCAGTGTTAATCATGTGTATATGAGCGGCAATAAAGTTGTCGATGCGTTAGCAAATCTTGGAGCCTTTACTCCAAATTTAGTAATATGGGATAATATCCTCAATATCCCAAATCAGGTGCTTGAATTAATTCAACGTGATGCTAAAGTACTCTCCAAATGAGATTGAGCTGGATATGATATCAACTCTTATTGATAGTTGCCACACTCCTCAATTATGGCAACTTAAGCTCGCTAATTTGTCTTTTCATATTTACATTCACTTGCGGCTTTGGTTTTCATATGGCCATTTCTATATTTGGTATTACCTTGCTTTGAGTTTTGCGATTTTAGCGATGGGGGTGATCTGGCTTAGGAGGAACCTACTAGTTGCGATGGATGGAAGCAAGACAAGGAGTTTTGGGCCATTATGAAATGTTGGCATGCTGGCTTTGTTTGTGGAGGGGATGTAGGGACATGACCCCAAGATTTTTTTGGAGTTCGCTAATTCTTAGGTGAACGAAATTGTTATTATTGAAGGGGTTTCCTTCATGGTGACTCCTGAGCTAATTGCAGAGGTGATGGGGTTCTCTCTGGAAGGGGTTTGCATTCCTCGTAAATCGAAAGGCCATTACCAAAAGACATGGAACATTTTTTGAAAGAGGGCGAGAGGGTGAATAGATTGTAGAATGGCTTTAACTGTGCAAACCTGCTCTACATTTGGAGCAAAATTGCAGAAGTCCTCATGAGGTATGCCATGCTCGAAGGTTGATTCTGTCGCTTCCACGCTCATCCTTTCCCTATGCTTAATCATCTTAGGTATAATGTCAAAATGAATTTCACCTTTTGGATTTTGTCCTCGCTTGAGCAATCTATTAGAATGTTAGAAGTGTCTAGGCTAAATGCAAGAAATTACCCATCCACCAAGGCCTTATTTATCATCTTTGCAAGCAAGTTCCATTTTGCGTTGCTTCCCTCCCTTGCCACTATTCATAAGAACACTTTGACCATTCACAACCCCACCAATCCCTCTGTGGACCCCAACCCCTCTATTACTTTGGATGAAACCCCTTTTGCCATTCGTCATCACACTTGAGCTCGGGCTAAGGCCCTTGTTAATGAAACCCCCTCGACCCCATCAAATACACCCCTTTGTCGAAACCCATGCCTATTTTTACTTCTAGGTCGGGGGAGTCCGACAACTCAAACAGCGATGAGTTGTGGAATCCCACCCCAGACAATTCTCCTTTGCACTCTTTTGCTTATGCGAATATCTCAAATGTTCCCAACACTCCCTATTTCTAACCCTAACCCCAAAAATTATCCCAATCTGTGCATCAATTTGGAGGAAACCGAAACTAAACCTAGGTCGATTAGTGCCCCTGGTGACCCCCTCTGTAAAAAAATCAATGAAATCTCAAAGACTAATAATATCCAGAGGGATATTATATGAAGTTGCTCTTGGGCCAGTTGGTAACGACTGAAGAAAGAATCCAAATTTTGGAGGGCAAGGTTCTTGAGCAGCAGGTCTCGTGGCTGGGGGAGGTGGAGAACAAGGAGCAGTGGGACATGATTGCCTCTCTGGCCAAGTTGTTCGAGAAGTGGGCGATGTGGGAAAAGGAGTTGGAAGATTTGCATGCCATTGTTGGTATAGAGGAAGAAAAAGAATTTACTGATTGAGATTGATGCTATCCATCAAAACTAGGAGAAAACCATGCAATTCCTCAGGAGCATCATCGATTATATTAAAGAAACCATGAAGAACACTGCCCTCACCTTTCAAGTTTTTTAGTATGAATCAAGGAAGTGCCAAGGGAAACGAGTTGCAAATGGTCCAGAGGATGGTCATATGCAGAAGAAGGGTAAAATGGTGGATACCTCGACTTGTGATGTCTCGGTGAACACCCAAGCCATTCAGTAGGGGCCTCTGACTTTTGAATAGAAGCTCCAATTTATGTCCAAAAAATGGAATGCAATCATTGGTCTCAAGTTGTTGGGAGACATGTAGATGTCCTGTGGTTCTGTGTTGGTCTCGGCTTTGTGCTTTTTGTGTTATTTTTTGTTGGTCAAACTGTTTACGCTTAAGTTTATTTTTTAGTTTTTTGGGCTTCTCACTTCTCGTGAGTTCCTCGTTTGCCTCTATGGCTGTTTTGTAATGGGTATTGGCCCTTCCAGTTTTAATCTAATCAAAACAATTATTTTATTTTTACAATTAATTGAATATTAAATAATATATAATAAATATTATATTTTTTAAATAGTATATATGAATTTAAATATATAATATTTATTGTTGAATATTCTTTTTTGAACTTGTAGATAGCATATTGGCAATCAATATTAGCTCTATTGCTTGACCTACCTTCAAAATCAACCCAAATTCACCTTTATGGAAACATGTACAAATGATAGAACAAGTTCAAGAAGGTGGAATATTCGTTTGGATATGCAAGAGGAATTAGATTGAAGAGTTGCTTGTGACACAAACAATCCTTTGAGGAGAGGAAGGGGATCAAGGAGGCACCCTACTTAATCTCATAGTGACTTTCCTGATGTCATAGTAGAAATCCACCCATTTTTGGGTAGAATTCAAAAAGAACATGTTAATGTGAAGAGAAGCAAGGGGCCATTAGAGAGAGCATTTAAGAATAATGCTAGAAAGATTGCAAATCAAATCGTTGCAAGATGTCTATATGCAAACATTTTGTCATTTAATGTTGTATGATCACTTATTGGTAGGATATGTTGAGAAAAGTAAATGAGGCTCCACAAGGGTATATAGGGCCAACTTATGAGGTGCATAGCAACTTACTAGCAAAGGAGGTGAAAAGAATTGACAATGCATTACTCCCATTAGAAATTCATGGGAACAAACAAGGGTGTCAATTATTTCCAATGAATGGAAGGATGCCAAAAGTCAACCATTAATCAATGTGATTGTAGTGTTCCCTAAAGGGGCAATGTTTTTGAAACCCGTAGATTGTGAGGGACAGGTGAATGCTGCACAATTTATTGCTAACATCCTTATACAATGCATTCAGGATGTGCTTCCTCAAAATGTTGTCCAAGTAATAATGGATAATGCAAAGAATTATAGAGCTGTAGATATGCTGATTGAGATGCAGTTTGAACACATATTTTGGACACCTTGTGCTATCCACTCTCTCAACCTCATGCTACAAAATTTGGGTAGGAAAATAAATTGGATCAAACAAATCTATGTTGAGGTTGAAGAGATCTAGATGTTCATCACAAACCATCACATGTTACAGGCCATTTTTAGATCATTTTAATAAATGAAGTTGTTGAAGGTAATTGGAGCACTTTAATTTTAAGTTTTACATTTCTCTTTGGTAATTACTAACTTATTTTTAAAATTCGAGCGTGTCTTCTTTATAGTTTAATTTTAATTTGTAATTTTTGAATAGGTTGTTGAGACCCGATTTGCATCGAACGTAATTGTCTTGAGGCGACTTGTGAAGGTGCAGGAACCACTTTCTAGCATTATTATTAGTCAAAGTTGGTCCCTATTGAGGCAATCCAACATTGAAAGGCTAACAAATGCAAAATAGATTATCTTAGATGACACCTGGTGGGAACGAATGGAATATCTTCTTAGTTTCACTAAGCCCATCATGAGTATGATCCGTTTTACTGACATGGATAATCCATGTTTGGGAGAGGTATATGATGGCATTGACTCAATGATTAAGAAAATGAAATTCATCATCAATGAACAAGAGGAACATATTGATCAAACTTTCTTCAAAGAGGTGCAAACAATTTGTGTTGAGCGGTGGAACAAAATGACCACCCCACTACATCTTTTTGCATTTGCATTGACTCCTAAATTTTGTAGTGTTAAATTTCTTGATATGCCATCAAGGGTGCCACCCCATACAAAGATACAAAATTCAATGAAGGGTGTAGGAAAACACTTAATAAACTCTTCGCCGATTGTGAAATGGAGGATTTAATTACTAGTAAGTTTGTTGATTTTGTAGCTTCCAATGGTCAAAGTCCTTCCACTCTTCATGACAAGTATTGGAAGGATGCTCATGCTTGGTGGTACCTCAATGACCATACATCACCACACATCCAAACTCTTGCAATCAAACTTTTATCTCAAGTTCCTAAATTTTTATTGCACTCTCTAAATTTATATTGTTTACTATATTAAAAATAATAAAATTATTAAATTGAAATTTAAAGTTTGATTTACAATTTTATAATTGTAACCCTCTCAATTTGTTTCAATAGGTTGCTAGTTCTTCATCTGAGCGAATTGGAACACATACTCCTTTATCCACTTAGTGAAATACAGCCGATTGACAACAAGTAAGGCAGAAGAACTAGTTTATGTGCATTCCAACTTGCACCTTTTTACTCATAGACAAAATGAGTAGAAGGGACGGAGTTGATTACTAATTGTATTTTTTTAAAGTTGAACCAATGAATGATCAATTCAATATATCTATCATATAACATTCAAGTTTTGACAAATTAATATCAAATTAAATTAATATATTGCATTTCAAATTTGAAATATTTATGGTAGTTTTAAGTTTTGTTTAGCATATGTTTGATATGTGGTATTCTAAATTTAATTCTTGTTTTTACTTTTCAAATTGTAAATATGTATATATCTATGATTTTTATGTGTTTTTTTTACATACATATTCAAAATGTATCCAAGCCCCAAATTTTTATTTACCATACGCACATACTAAGCAACTTAGGAAAGAGTACATCTATGATGTTAAAATCTGCAAAAATTCTGGGTTTCAAGGATAACTCGTGTTTACTACATAAACAGACGTTGCTTATGAGATTTTACTTCTGGAAAAGAAATTACACATTCAGTGCTGTGAAGGTTCCATATCTAGAAGGATATATATCATCAAGTATTTTTATCCTGGATAGGAATTTAAATATATCGAACACCTCTATCTAAAAAGGCAATTCTTGGTTATTTCGTTTTGTGTTATGCAGCTCAAAGAAAGTCGTATTAAGGGAGAGGAATTTTAGTTGTGCGGGGTCCAATATTTGTGAGAGAGTTTTGAAATTTAAGGTTTTTTTTTGAATTTTTTTATTAACATCAGGAGGGGGTAAATTTTTTATTTAAAATATGTTTCAAAATTTATTGAAGGAGTAAGTCACATAAAAATAACAAATCATGTGGCTACGTAATGAACCACTTCTCAGTTAAAACTCAATGGAGCTTTTGAAAATTTGTTCAGCTGCATTTGAGACGGGTTGGAATCGAGGGACGGCGTGACTTAACAAGGGGACCCTCACAGAGAGATGACATTGGGAAACTCAAAAAGCAAGAGCGACCGCACAGTGAATTGCAATGATACCTGTAAGAAAACTGGAAATATGTTTAGATATCTTGAATATCATTCAGAAATCCCATCAAGGAATAGCTTGCTAATGATGCCTGTAAAAGTGTGAATGTTCTAGCAGGCGTCTCCCCAAAAATATATAGTGTCCATTCATATGGATTTGTTTGTAAAATTTGGCACATGCTATTTTCAAAATGCATCGTTGGATATATCGGCTATTGGAATGTCATCAGCATCTATTTGTTCTATGTATCTGGTTGAGTGCTGTCACCCGGAGGATCGAAAAATTATTTGTAATTATGTGATTCATATCAAGTGGGTTCAAGTCGTATTAAAATGTCAGTTTCTATCCCTCCAATTGTCCTGTGACATCATGTATCATGATGCACGTTCTCTTTATTATACAAATGTCATGCATGGAAGCAGTTAATAATGACAATGCCATGATTCAATTATGCTTCGTTTATTTTTATACTATAGGAGGGCCATGTAAAACCACACTATTTCTTTTGGACATATCGTTATGATTTTAGATTAAAATAATATTAACGTTTTGAACTACTTTTATGAATGTTGGGGCATTCTTTATTTTTTTGGAACATGTTAAAACAAAATAGAACTATGTATTTCTAAACGTTTATATTTTTAGCTTTCTTAACTTCACATTGCACTGTTTTAGGTTGATTATTTAGGTACATTCTTGATTGCCATTTATTCAACTATGTTTTATAGTATGTTTACTAAAATGTTGGGGCATTCTTTATTTTTGGAATGTGTTGATAAGATAAGCAGCATTTTCAGGGTGTTGTACTCTTTACACAGAGAGTCTAAAGGGTCAAAAAGATGCTAGTTCATACCAAAAATGAACTAGGAAAAGAGGACATACCACACAGAAATAGCTGACAGGCAGTTGTCGAACAATAGACGAGGACTAGATAACCCCATAAGTTGAGGGGACTAATTTGACTCCTTTAACCTGAGGCCGCGAAGCAGCGATAGATCGAGGGAGTCCCTTTTTCTTTCTCAGCACAACAGACTAGAAAGACCCGAAATCTCTCATCGAGTGAGGTGAGAGAAGCGGATCCACAATATCCACCAAGGGCAAAGAGCCATCACACATGGGAGACAATAGTACAAGAGAGGAGAAAGATCGATCGAAGGACCAACAGAGGCATCCAACAAGGTTCGAGCAAACTCAGACAAAACAACATCAGCAGATTGAGCCAAAAATGGCTCCACAAAAGGGATAGCCGGAGGAGTCGGGCAAGACATAAGCTCTCGAGAAGACTCAAGAGGGTCGTCCTTTGCAGAAGAAACTTCCAAAGGAGGGGAACCCATCATGAGATGATATGAAAGAGCATCCTTCCACCAAGTAGCAGCGCCCTTGCGACAGGCAAGTGGATAACCAGAGGCCAAATGACCCATAGAGAAACATCTCCTATATCGAATAGGGAGCCCTCATAGTCCAAGAGCTGTTCCAAGGTCTGTCCTCCACTAACAAGACCACATCACCATGGAGAGGTTTGGAGATGTCCAAATGAACTAAAATACAAGCTACCGTAGTATGCCCAAGCTCTCGAGTCGTAGAGTCCACCATCAAAAAGCATCCAATGGTGTTGCCAATAGCTTCATAACATGAATCTTACCAAAAATGGAGGGAGATTCAATAGTCGGACCCAAGCTGGTCTGGTATTCAGCAACTCTGTAAGGGGGTTGAAAAAACAAGACCAAGGCTTGATGGACAGAGAATGAATCCCCCACATCCACCCCCTGTCCAACACACAGACCTGCTCTGCAGAGGAGGCAAAGGTTGCTAAAAAGAAACCCCTTGCATTGGGATAGAGCTCAATCTGCCTAGAGACCACTGGCTTTCAGGAGGTGGAAACCCAGTTATGGAGATCAGGAAAGGAGGACCACAAGCCATTGAACCTGTAGACCACTCCCTACTTTAAATAATACTCCTCGTTCTCAGCAACCTCAGGTCCACATACCACAATAGGTGAATCACGAGAACAGGGCATAGCTCGAGCTCGAGCCAGAGTAGGAGGTTGAAAACCCACTTTAGCAGCCTCAGAGAAAGACTTCACCTGGCCTGAAGAAGGAAAGCCCCTTGTAGGGACATCCACCCGCACAACACCAGGAACAGAGCCCACAACTCAAGTAGCATCAGAGCCCCTGTCACACCCAATCTGCCTGTAACCATCTATCGAGAATGCCATGTCAGTTGCGACCTCAACCTCTATAGAAGGTCAATGCATAGGTTTCAATTTCCCGCACGGGGACACATACAACGTATTCCCCTATATGCAGCCATTCGTGCCCACAACAAGAACCGACGCAGAGAACGCCATGCCCACAATAGGACCCAACTCAGAAGGTTGTTGCTTAATTTGAACCGGTATTGTTTTCCCGCTTGGAGACATGTTGTAGTCTTTTTTGGAACATGTTAAAACAAAGTAGAACTGATGTATTTTGAACGCTTATATACTTTTTAGCTTATTTAACTTCACACTACATTGTTACGTGTTGATTATCCAGGTACATTCTGGTTTGCCATTTATTCAACCATCATTCATGTTGTAATTATGCGGATTTCAGATTCATCTACAAGCTTCGACAAATGATAAAATAATATATTTTGTTGTATTTTTCATTAGTATTATTGCACCAAATTTATTTAAGTTGAATTCTTATTTATGATGAGCTATGCACTAACTTTGCTTCGACTATATTATTTTGATTGTATTTGATGGATGTGATGAGTGTAGGATATAGTGAGTCAAGTGAGGTGACATAGGAAAGTTCCAAAGGGGCCAAGTCATTAAGAACTAAGGCAACTTAAACAAAACCATGTTTAACTCATTGTGATCTCATGAGTAATCACCAAGTAACTTCTGCCATGTGGTGTAAACTTGTTCTAATTGCCTTGGTTGTGTGTCGAACTTGTCTTGAAAGGTAAGTCAATCGAGTCACCATTGTTTATCTGAGTTGTTGTTGTGACCACTTTTTTGTGTTGAGCCTTTGAGGTTTGCCACCTTGGATTCTTGATTGATGACCCATCCTTCAGAAAATGGCTATCTAGCCCCGTAAATGCAGGAAATAGCTATCTAACCCTGTAAATGCACCGAGGCATGAATGATTGCATACATCATAACTCCACTTTATCTCTGTTCTTCAATGAGTTAAATTGTTGCTCACCAACTACTCCTCACCAAGTTAACTGCAGATGGCAAAACATACAATTGTAACTTTTTGTGGATAAAATATTTTTTACAAAGACTGCTAGCAGTTTTAGTACACTTTATGTTGTTTCTATATTATTAATTTTTGGCACCAATCTATTTCTTTTTTTAGGGCAAGTTTTATTTTTAAAGTTATATATAATTCTTTGGTAAGTAAATTTTATTGAAAAAAAACTATTTTTAATATTTTTTTAATGAAATCCTCCTAATTTTGAACGTTTTTAATTTTTATTTAATTTTTTAATCATATTTTTTGTTTAACTTTTTAAAAAAAATTTCTAATTATAAATTATAAATAACATATTTATATTTTAAAGAAATTGTGTAAGAAATATTGAGAAACATTATTTAATTAATTTAAAGACTTGTTTAAAACTTTTTTTAAATTTTTTTATGATTATATTTTAATCCTTTTATAGAACCTTTATAATAAATTTAAAAATTTAAATAAAAAAATTGTATATTTTAAATTTATGATATAATTATATTGAAATCATGTTTTAGGAGTCACTTTTTTGAAGTCTCTCATTTCTTATAAAATTCTATTAAAAAATATGTATAAATCAAATAATAGCTATAAGGATTAAAAATAATAGTGATATTTTAAGTATTTAATATTAAAATTTATAGTGTAATTACTATTGAAATCAAATTTTAGGGTTGGAGTTTGTTGTTTTTAAAGGCTTTAAAAGTTTAATGTTTTTTATAAAAAAATTTAAAAGTATTTATAAATCAAATAATATTTATGAACTTTATTTTTTAAGGATTAAAAGATAGAGACATAAGTATTTAATGCTAATATATATGGTGCAATTACTTTTGAAATTATAGTTTAGTGTTGGAGTTGTGTTTTCTAACTTTGTCTTAAAAGTTTCAGAGTTTTTCTTATAAAACTCTATTAAAAATAATTATAAATCAAACAATAGCTATAAATTTCACTTCTGAGGATTAAAAGTAAGAGTGACACTTTTAAGAATTTAATATTAAAATTTATGGTATAATTATTATTTCAATCACATTTTAGAGTTAAAATTACTTGATTTTTAAACTCGTTAAGTTTTTTTGTAAAACTCTATTAAAAATATTTATAGCTATGGACTTCATTTGCGCAATAAAACTTTTCATTAGATCTTCAAAATTTCTCATTTTTGATGGTTTAATTAAAGTTATAATATAACTAAAATTATTCTTTACCATATGCATTGTACAAACAAAATTAAAAAATAACAAATATGCATACAATAGCTATGGACTTCATTTGTACAGTAAAATTTTATGCTAGATCTTCAAAATTCCTCATTTTTGATGGTTTAATTAAAATTTTAATATAACTAAAATTATGCTGCATTGTAAAAATAAAATCGAAAAATAACAAATATGCATACTAATATTATTAGTAGAGATATAAGTAAATAAATAACATTCATTTACATTTTATGGAATGGAAAATTAAAAAAATCATTACCAAATATTTCCTTTTATTTTTTCATACATTTAAAAAAAAATTTTTAATTTATTTTAAAATTAATGAATATTGTTTTGAAACACAAATTTAAAATAAAATATTTAAAAAATATTAGTAATAAATATTTTAGAAAAATAAAAATAAGAAGGTAATTCAATTTATATATATATATATGAGGCCAACAATATTTACGTCTCTTGTGTCAAACACCTATAATTCTCTAGGATGCTAAGGGGTAGGGGTGTTTATAGGTATGAGAATGATGGTGCTACATAACGGACATAGCAATCATTTGATACAATGAACAATTTCAAGTTCTTTCTCTTGTCAAGTATAAGTGAAGTAATCCAACTTTAAATTTTTAACAATATATATGGTTAAAAAATGAATTTTGATGGTTGATGCAAGTATCATATTTTTTATTAGACTTATATCAACCATGTTATTCATATAATGGTCAATTATTTAGAGGCCTATTGGTCTAACCACTTTTAAAGGCTCTAATACAAATTTAGGCATAGATTAGTCTAATCATATGTCAAATGTTTTGAGCATGGAGACAAATCTTCTCATATTTCATTCATAAACTTCAAAATTGTTGCTTGTTAACATGAACGGATCTTTATGACATTAAATTTGATTCCCCCTGAGTGAAAGAACCATTCTTTTCCTTTCTTCCCACTTCCACTCCCACACAAGCTCTTGTGTTAGTTTTGCATTTAATCCTTGATAAAATTGCATTGGAAGAGCTAGAGAGGCAACCCAAACCTCAACCCTTTTGTTATTGAATTCCACCCACAATGGGTGAGAAAAGCACCTATAGAAAGATGGTCCAAAATGTGTAATTGTAGAGCCCATTTTTGTAACTAGCAATCCTTTTCCCTACAAATACAATTTTAAAAAATAGATTACAATTTGCAAATATGAAATATTGCATATTCTAAATAAAGATATATATTATATTTCAAATTTAAACAAGAGTATGAAATTATTGAAAATCTTGATTTTATAAATCATTCTAATTACAATTTCTAAAAAAAGTCTATATTCTTTTAAAATTGTAAGAATTTGAACTTCTAAATTTCATATTAATTAAAATTTTAAAAAATTGTGTAAATTTTTACATATATTTATGATTCTTTTCCAAAATATGTATTTAGAAATTCATAATTATTTAATTACTTAGATAAAACCATTTAATCCTTAAAAGTGAAGTTCATAACTATTTAATGATTTTTATATATTTTAGATAGAGTTTTATAAGGAACTTCAAATTTTTAACACAGTTAAAAAACAATTAACTCAAACCCTAAAATCTTATTTCAATAGTAACTGTACCATACATTCATAACTATTGTTTGATTTATAAATATTTTTAGTAGAGTTTCATAAGAAGCTTGAAATTTTTAAAATAGAATTAAAAACAAGTAACTCTATTCCAAAATATGATTTCAATAGCAATTATATCATAAAATTTAATATTAAATACTTAAAAGTATCAATTTTATTTTTAATCCTTAAAAGTGAAGTTCATAGTTATGATTTAATTTATAGATATTTTTAATATAGTTTTATAAGAAATTAGAGACTTTTAAAAAACAAGTGACTCCAATCCTAAAATATGATTTCAATAGTAACTATACGATAAATTTTAATTTCACATATATTTATAATTTCTTCTATTTTAAGACTCCATTAAAAAATCAAGTAACTTTAACCCCAAAATGTGATTGTAATAATAATTATACCATAAATTTTAATATTAAATTTTAAAAGTATCACTCTTACTTTTAACCCTCAAAAGTGAAATTCATAGCTATTATTTGATTTATAAATATTTTTAATAGAGTTTTATAAAAAAGCTTTAAAACTTTTAAGATAAAGTTAAAAAACACAAGTAACTCCAACATTAAAATATAATTTCAATAGTAATTATACCATAAACATTGATATTAAATACTTATGGCTCTAACTTTTAATCCTTTAAAAAAAAAGTTCATAAATATTATTTGATTTATAAATTCTTTTAATATTTTTTTATAAAAAACATGAAACTTTTAAGAAAGCCTTAAAAAACAATGGACTCCAACCCTAAAATCTAATTTGAATGGTAATTATACTATAAATTTTAATATTAAATACTTAAAAGTATCACTCTTATTTTTAATCCTTTAGCTATTATTTGCTTTATACATATTTTTAATAGAATTTTATAAGAAAGGAGAGACTTCAAAAAGTGACTCAACTTGTTGGTTGTTTTTCAACAACCAAGTTGATCTTTAGAATTACCTATGGACTTTGCCATTTTCAATTATTAGTAATCTAAAGGGATTGGCCAATGAACGAGTAAAAGCTGCAAAACTTTCACTCTTGCACTTTGGGCTCTGTGAAACCCGGGAGAGTGATCCCACAATGTATACACTTGAATTTATGTGACCAATATTTAAATACATTGTCAACAATAGATACTTCTCATATAATCACTCAACAACGTAGTATATCAAAAAGATTGGCAACTATTTTAGTAATGTATTGCACTTGGAGCATGAGAACAACGAAATTCAACAATATTGCATTGGTAACTCATTTGAAAGGTTTGTAAATAAAGAGTGATTTGCTAATGAATTGACCCAGAAACTGAACTATGAATATTTTACTTAAACCAGTGCCTTATCCTAAACATAGAGTTAATATTAACCTATGCAACTTGATAACAATTCTTCACATAGCAACATACAAGCTTCAAAAAACACTACATTACAGTATTCCCATATTACTTCCTCGACCACGACTTCTTACATATATCCTAGCACACTATTCATATGAATCAACAACTTCATTCAAGCATTTATACCAGTTCCTTGAACTAATTAGCAAGAATGAAATCATACAACGACTGTAAACAATGTTGATGAACAAAATAATACTTGATTATATTATTCATAACTCACAAAACATATACAAAGGAGAGAAAATGGTCATGGAATTAGCACCATTTTGCATCATATTTGCTATCCTGTTATCAAAATTACATATGCAACTACAGACTTAGAACCTAAGACAAAAAAAAACTTAAAATATGCTTTGCATTCCTTTTACAATTCATGGTGTCAATTTAATACAATGAACCTCGCTTTGTGGTCCTTAATTCCTTCTTATAGAAACGAAGGAGGAAAACAAGCCTTAGACCATAAAGCACACATGTCACCATTCTATTGGACCGTTGTAACACATATTCCCTTTTTAGTTACACTTGAGCTCTCAAACAGTGGGTATAAACATGAGACAAAAAGTAATCCTCATTCATCGTTGGAGATCTGGTCCCACCTTTCAAAAGGCATCTACGAGTAGTTTCCTCAAAAAGTGCGCCCGCACACACAAAGTGAAAATGAAAGAAAGCGAGAAAGAAACAAAAAGGAAAGGACAAATAATATGCCCACGTCTGTAGACCTGTTATTAATTCAACTTGGAGAAAGTGCACTATATTTTCTATACTTTAGCAAACGCCTAATCTGTACTAAATCCAAGCTATGCAGTACATTTTCATCTATCCATTAATCATCATGATTGCATACTTCAAAATCAAAATTTTCAAATCACCACCCCACCATTTCAAATCAATCTACCACCCTGTCCAAGTATTTATCTCTCCATGCTAGGAATTCCTCTTCAGTAGGCCAGTCAAAATTCATGACTTCACTAGCCTTTTCTCTATAAGGTGAATACTTGGTAACAATTTGATTGGCCTCTCTATCAAATTCTAATAAAACGGTCTCTGCATGAGCCAACATGTCCATATTTCTTTTCAATGTACCCATATCATACCTTTGACAAATTGAAACTACCTGCTCTAAAATGGTTTCATTAGTTTCATCTCTCCACTCCTGTAGGATTTTTATGCTACCATCATCCCTTAAAATGGATGGGAGGAGACCATGATGTGATTCATGAAAGGATTTCACCAGTTCCCTTATTTTGACTTACAAAGGCTTAATGTTTCCCCTATAACCACTAATTTCACCAAGAGTAATAGTGGATTCAAGCCTTTCAGGGGGGTTAGCTTCCTGCTTAGCTCCAATAAACATCATTCTCAGTTATTGGGATCTGGGTATCCACATCTCCATGAGTGGAATAACCCTTTCCTTGTCATTGTCAAAATTATTTATAGCTGCCACCATGGAGGATTAGTTATCACGAATACTATTCAATCTGTTATTCACTCTATTTAGATGCTCTAAAACTGTAGTAACAATCTTTATATTGCTCATAAAGATTTCATTATCATGATTGTCACATTTTTCTTTATACTCTTCTAATTTCTTGAGCAACTCCTCCCTGTTGATATCTTCCTTGGCTTGTGGTACTTCTGATATATTAGGTTCTATCATTGAAATGGGCACACTTCCCATGTTATATGGCACAATTGTCCATGAGGAAATTTCTTCAGGGGTAAAGTCGAGGGTTGCAACTTCTAGTGAAATGGTAGGGGATTCAATGCCAGTTTGCTCATGCTTTCTTGGTTGCCACTTTTGCAAATTTTCCTCCAATAATGCTACTCTTTTTTGTAACTATATTTTTTGTTGCTCAAGCCTTCCATAGTCAACTATCAAATTGTTTAAATCTGTCTTGAGCTTTTCATTTTTTGCAGTTAGAGATTCCACGACGGCCCTTGTGAACTGTGCAACATGTACTGACATGTTTTCTACCTCTAGAGCTGATGTTTCTGATACTCTCTTTATTATTAGGCCTCCACTATAGTTAGGTGCAGGCTCAACAACGTTAGGCTTCCTTGTACTTGGGGCTAGAGACCAAATAGCTAATGCATCCCATTGTTCACTGAAGGAAGACCCTTGTAATGCAGCTGCAACCTCTTCTTTTGAATTGTAGAGTGGTCTATCACATCTCTTTATGGTATCAAAGGCTATGGTAGAAGCTAAATCCCACTTTGGTAGCAACAAAATACCACTATTCCTCACCAACTCTCTACCCTCCTTTGGGTATGTGCAAGATCACGATGGGCCAAAAAGTGGCAATATGATGGGTATGTGGCTGACGAACTTTTTTTTACCCAAAATTGATGAAACGAAAAGGGTTTGTAAAGGAGATTCTCAGCTTTCCACCAATATAAATTATGCTTTACTTTGAATTTAATAAATTATTTTATTCATTTTCTATTGAATTATGACTAAAGTCCTAATTTTTAGGCTGATTGAAAAACATCTATAACTTTCAAACGATATCATATTTTTTGAATCAAAAACATGTGTCACATTCTATGCTTTGCATACTATAAGATTAAAAATAAATAAATTGAATTTCATGAAGTTTTGACCAAGTTAAGGTGGTCAGACATACGAGTCTTTATATTTTTTAAAAGGTGTCATAAAAAAATTATAATTAATTATTTACTTGGAAAAAAATTACAAAACATATGCATCACATCGGGATATGAGTCCTCTACTTATATCCAAAATCTTATAAGAAAATATTATCTTTTTAATGTGGTTAGGATGGTTAGATAGACACATACTTCTTATTTTTCCTTGAAATTTAAGTACTACTGTATTGAAATTTCAAATTTTCACCAAATAGATTTTATTTTTTTGTAAATAAACCTAGTAATTTAGAAACTACATTCAATTTTCTACAAATTCTATTCTTAAATATTTTTGAAATAATATAGATAACTTATTCAAATTTTTATGTCAAGTTTCCTAACTCTGATTTTTTTGAATTTTTTGCCACTGAAGGGCTTGTTTTTTCCATGATGATCTTGCACATACCCCTTTGCAATCATCTTTTGAAACCTAGCTCTCATATCACCTAAGACCCTTTCTTGAATGGTGACATCAGACAATTCTGGATGAACATGTTTTTCCCTAGCTAGACTGATGACATACTCATATCTCTTGACCATGTATGCAAACTCCATAAAATCTTTGAGACTTTAGAAATGAATCATCATTCATGAAATTTGTACATGCCTCTACTTGGATATCATCTTTACCATTAGCCCCAATGAGGTCGACCTTGCTCAACCTCATACTCAATTGTTGTGATGCCATCATTGTTGGTGTAGAGGGCGTTCCTTCTTGTATTTCCTGCTCTGATACCCAAATATCACCATCAGATTCTTCATCAACATAGTCCACCAAACCAGTTACTTCAACCTTTAGTTTCTTTAATGGTGGCTCTTTTGGTGGTGATGCATGTAGTGGTGGAGCATTGACATCTACAATTTTAGGCCCTGTTGGTCCTCGAGGAGATGGTGGTGATATCTGTGGCACAAGAGAAGGAGGTCTTTGCTCCTCTTGTTGAGAAGGAGCAGTAATTGCATCATTTTTCTTTGCCTTATTATTTCTCCTTATAAAGAACTTAATTTTTGGCACAAGAGAAGGAGATGTACGTTTTTCTTCCATAATAGGGATTTCTCCCCAACCCTATTCTTCTTCAATGGGGGCTTTCCCATTATCTAGAATTACCTTTTCACTTTCAAGTTGGCTCACTATTCTTTCAAAGTTTTGAAACACATATTCCACCTGCATTACATTTTCAATTTTTGGGAAAGTAATGAAAATAGGTTTTTTCTCCCTTATCTTCCTCTACATTTTATTGAAAGCAATCCATCTTGATTTTCTGCTTTCTTGCTCTAGAATATCAAACACATTTCTTATCACATCCTCTAGTAATTAAAAAATGTGCACAAATTTGTAATTGTTCCTTTCCTTCAACCAAGCCATGGAATCTTTGGGATCATACCTGTTCCTCTCTACTGCTCTTTGCATGCAAAAGGTTTCAAGTATATCCAATATTTTATTCCAACCTCCCTTTGTTATTACAAAATCAGAGAAACATGTGTATGAAGGAAAAAATGTTCCTTTTCCACACTTCCCAATTGCCACATTACCTCAAGGAAACCAATTCACTCTAGCACATACTTTGTTAGCAAGTGAGGTGCCACAAAGGAACCATATACTCTCAAGATAGTGTATGCGGGATATGGGATAACATCTCCCCAATTGTGATCAACTCCCAATTCAGGCCTTCTTTCCTCGGGTCTCAAGAAATCATGCAGGGCCTTGGGAATTCTAGGCACATTCACAACCAAGGCTCTCTTTAATTCTGAAGAAAACAAGTTTTGAAATGTCACATAATCATATGTCCTATCATCTTTATCAAGGACAGTAGTCCAACACTGAACATGCAGCTCCAAGGTACCTTCCATCTTATCCAAAGTCACATTTTTTCCAAAGATTCACCTTTGAACAAAAACATATGCATTGACAATGAGTACCAACCAGATCTTACTCCATCTATTCCTTTGTTCAATCTTATCAAACCATCGTGAATTTACTCTATGAGAAACCCCACATAGTCATACACTATGCAATATTGGGGGTGTTGAATATGGGTTGCCATATACATCCATGTGCATTCCAATGACATGATCATAAGCAATTATCCGGCAAATGGAGTAAAAATTTCTTTGGAAGTAAGGAACAAAATAACTGATAGGAAAAGGCTCCTTATCACATGGCCCCAATGTAACTCTTTAGCCCCCAATTTCTGCTAAATACCTCGATAGTATGTGGAATCTAAATCCAATTTTAGTTCTATCATATTCCTCTAAGAATGCTTTCATCAATTTTAGGAATTTCATCACTCCATCTAGTGAGTTTGAAGACACGATCTATTTCATCCTTGGTAATTTTAATGATCTCCTTCCCATTATATGTCCTTACAGTTCTTGGAATTGGGTCATAATTGGTGGCTACTGATTTAAGCAAATCAACATCCATATAGACATTGGGTATAATTAACTTCCCTAGGTCACAATTCTAGGGGTTACCAACTAGAATTCCCATGTTTCTATTTCTGAACCAACCATAGAACAATTCCCACCTAGTACAAGGTAATATGGCGTCCCTTATAGAACTATTCTTGTCAATCAAGCCCTCAACTACTTGTGGACCTCGGAGAAGCAATTGAACCTTAGATTTTTCACTAGTCAAGGGTGGCAACTGGTCTGTAAGGTCTTTACTTAAAAGCATTTTGGGAACAAAATCTTCCCTCTTGGATGAAGACACTTTTGATTTTGTTTTGGGAGCCATGACACAAGTATTTTACAAACCAGGGTTTTTGGTTTCTTGGAACAAAGCTTGCGACTCAGATAAGGGTTTGACACAAATTATAGCAATGTAGAATAAACTATTTTCTTTTAATGAATGTCAAACCTTGAAATGCAAAACCAAGAAAACCCTAAGTGACTCAAAGGTTTGGAGACCACAATTTATCAATAATTCAGATAGGAAGGTAGTAATTCACTTACTGGTTTTCGCAAGTTAATAGCCTTAGCCTCGATGTCGAACAAGTCTGAAGACCACATCATGAGCTCTCCAAATATGCAGAATGTCCTTCACAATGTTCAATGATACTTTTTAAGACAGGTTTTAACAGCTATGCAATCTCTTACTTTGGTAGCTCGATGTCCTTTTAGTTATTAAGGCTCACTCATGTGAACCAGAATGGCTCACTTTCTTTCAAGCTGAACTTTGAATGCCAACCATTGATCACGTAGGTGTGTTAATTGATGGATGGTCTAGATTTAGCTAGCTTGATTTGAAAAATCTGATTGTATGCAGCCATAATGCTCATCAAATGACCATAAGCCACATGGAACCACTTGTTGGTGATCTACGAGCTCCATTTTCCTTGTTGTTGCAACCATAATCCATGTGTCCTCTTCCCCTTGCCCCTATGAGTCTTAACCTGTGTCCAAATTTTATCAGTGGGGAGACGGGAAGGGTTGAGATTGAATCTCACAGTTTGATATACTCACACCTTGATCTAAGGCCAAAATACCATGGCCTTATTCCTCTGACACAACCTGCGACTCAGATTAAAAGATCTCGGATGTCATTAAAACACGTCATATATTTCCCTTTAGTAGCACATAATTTATTGTCCATGCTTCATGGTAAAATATTTGATTAATATTTTCCTTTATTTCAATGTCTTCCACACCCTCCAAGTTATTCGATGTGGCAGTCACCCGCTTCCTTGTTGAGAACTTGGCAGCAAGGGTGGGACCCACATGGGATAGAGGGGATCAGTTAAAATCGACCCACATCACCTGCTATCAACCACTGATCCCAACTCTATAGTAACATTCATCGTCATCCAAGCCAAGTGGGCCCCTCCAAAAGGCAACACCTGTCAATCCGCCTGCTAGCCCATGACATTTCTTAAATACAAAGTAAAACAAGACGTGGTAGTGGGGAGCAACCAAGATGAAGCCACGTGACCCAAAAACCACCGTCGTTTCCATTTCAATACTTCAAGCAGATCATTTAAAGGAACCTAGGCCCGCTAGTGTAGAAGACACATGGCATGCACTCGCTAGCCCGTGCGATTAAAATAATGAAAAATGAAACTGAATGGGCGCACGAGTAATGATCAAAATTTTCCTGCTACAATCAAATGACCAACATAGAAACTAATATATGCACATGCCAAAAATGTTAGTTTTAAGAAGGGGACCCAACTAGGTCGATGGGACCAAGATCCGTGAGATTAAATATTTCAAGACTTGAGTCATTCTGATGGGAAATATTTTGCATGTCTTAATAAATATTAAAGCGATGGCAAAACACTTGACTACCGACAAACCTCAACCAAGGGGCCAGTAATTTCATGGGTTTCGATGTCATAAGGTATAACTTAAAAGATTGGGAACCGACAATAAGGAGTGAATGATGAATTAGAGTTTCAATAATGATACAATCTTAAGGGTTTTTCAAGAAGGGTTCCAAAGAACACAAAACCTTAAAATAGTGATGGTAGGAAAAACCCTAAGCCCAAAGAGATAGATCCAACCAAGATTTTTTAGGATGAGAAATGGAACCAAAAATATTCAGGGGGTTCCATCACAACTCTAAAATATGATTTCAATAGTAATTATATCATAAATTTAAAATATACAATTTTTTATTTAATTTATTTAATTTATTATAAAGGTTCTATAAAAAGATTAAAATATAATTATAAAATTTAAATTTAAAACAAGTCTTTAAATTAATTAAGTAATGTTTCTCAACATTTATTACACAATTTTTTAAAATATAAATATGTTATTTATAATTTATAACTATAAAATTAGAAAAAAATTAAACAAAATATGATTAAAAAATTTGAAATATATATTTAAAATAAAAAATCTTTTAAAAAATATTACATTTTTGAAATTTAAAAATAAAAAGGGTTCAAAAGTAGGAGGATTTTCTTTAAAAAAATATTAAAATGAGATTTTTTAAATAAAATCTACTTACCAAAAAGAATTAGATAAAATAAAAATAGCTTTAAAAATAAAACTTTCCTTGAAAAAACATAAAATATACTAAAATTGCCGGTAGTCTTTGTAATTTTTTTTATCCATGAAAAGTTACAATTGTATGTTTTTCCATTTGCAGTTAAGTTGGTGAGCAACAGTTTGACTCGTTGAAGAACATAGATAAAGTGGAGTTATGATGTATGCAATCATTAATGTATCAGTGCATTTACGGGGCTAGATAGCCGTTTCCCATCCTTTGTGATTTAATGACTTGTTGCTTACTAGGTGAAATGTTTGCTTGCAACATCGACAGGGATACAGTTTAAGGGTTCAAACGTCAAGATCAAGCCCATATTACTTCAACCTCTGTTACTGCATCTTCCTTCAGATAGGTTGCACAACAGATTTGCATGCCCTAATAAGGTTGTCATTTCAACTAAAGCCTTAGAAAACAAAGGGGTTCCATGGATTGAGAAACAATTTCCTTGTTGAGCATGTGGCAAAACAGTGTTGCAACTAGTCTTGTGTTGGTATGGTTTGGTGGAGTACTATGGTTTGTGTTGTACCACTTAGTGACAGGGAGTCGTTATAGTGTCACAAGCTAGTTAGCCAATGCGTGACATTGTAGTAGGTACTACAAGGGTGATCTGGGCACTTAACCACTATTGCCTGATGCACAGTGGTTTAGATCCTTGCAATATGTGATATTACTATTAGGATTCAATCATGGAGTTTTTAGAGTCAAGCTCATTGACTCATGTTTCATGAGTAGTGGTTCACAAGAATCCATCTCTCATGATAGTGAATGGTTCACTTGGCACTCATTGTATTTAGGTGATGGTCATAGAGGTGAAGCATTGGGCCTACTCTAGTTCAAGAATGCTTAACCATAGAGTTTCCCCAAGGTTAAGCCCACTTAGCTTGCAACCCCATTTCAAAACCTTCAACAAGTGTTGTACCTTATGAACCATTCAATAAAGAGCCCCTTGAGCTCATCAATTGATAAGTAGGAGGTATTTTCACGTGTCAAATTGTGATATTGCTATCATTGACAACCTTGCGTATGTATGACAGGTGTTTGATTATCTCGAGCTACACAATGACACTAACCTTGAGGGTTTAGACATTCTGGATGCGAGTCTATGCCCTTTTAGGCAATTTTCTTATGATTTGTGTAGACGTTCCCTAGGATTCCAGAGGTGTTTCAGGGATCTTTCATTAAACTCGCAAAAGTGGAGTCACTTATGTACCACAGTTGATTTTCCATAGGCTATTTTTTAGTAAATCGGTCATTCATATCATACGTAGAGAGATATGCTTTTGTGTGTATCAATAGAAGCTCCATAAACTTCTTTAGTTAGCAAAAGAAAATTGATTGTTTTGAAGCGATGACATGTTGCATCATACACCAACATAGTATATTAAAGCTATCTTATTTTTATTTTTATTTTAAGTAAAGCTATCTTATTCATATGATCATTTAAATTTGTTGTTGAAATAGTATTCCATTTTTCATGATAACATCTCATGCATACTTTATACTTTTATCTTTCTCATCTCATTGGTCTTAGATTTCCTTCTTCATTTCATAATTTCTAACATTACATTTTTCCCTAGCACTAGTTAATTATTTAAATCATTTAACTATTTAATATTTTTAACCGTATTGTTCCATTATTAATTGTAACAACCTTAAATATTTTAAATGTCTTTCAATCTCTCTTTAACTTGCCTATTATTGTCCTTATAATTTTGTCATATTATTTCTCTAAATAATATTTTTTTTGATGAGGAAAAATAGGTTTTGATGGGACCCAAAACCCATTACAAAACGGTTTTGAAGGGACCCGAAACCCTATACAGGCCAAACATGTTGCAAAAAAGATAAATCATATGCCAACAGTAGCCCAACAATAACAACACCTAGATAAAACAAGGAAACACAAGCTGCACAAAGGTTTTGAGGGGACCTTGAACCCCAAAACATCTAGGTTTACATGGTCCTTAAACCTAAAGGTTTTGAAGGGACCTTACACCCTTTACAACCAGGTTTTAACAGGGACCTTGAACCCTTAACAACTTGATTATTCCTAATAACCATTAGCCTATATAAATCAATAGAATGTTGTAAGGCATCAACAATCCAACAACACCCCTCAACCAACTTACAATCTACCTGATTCATCTAGGCAACAATCATCCAAACAACAAAATACTACAACACAACAACATTCCTACCACACCCCTCAACCATATTATAACAACAAACAATCTGAAATACCAACTCCATCTCAACCTCAATATGAGAGAGCTCCCCTCTATAGGAGAGGATGTAGTAAAAACCCTTACCACCAAAGACACCACCCTCTAGCTCACCTGGGCTCCACCTCAATAGGAGCAAGAAGTACTAAAGAGGAGAACTTCCAACCAGAAAAACAACAACCAACTCCACCTCAATAGGAGCAGTCTTCACCTCCATAGAAGACCTCAACTGAAAAATCCAAAAGGAAGCAGAATCTCCAGTAGAAAGAGTAAATAGAACATCCCTTGGAAAGATAGCATAACCCCACATCACAGCCTTAGGGAGCTCAATAAAAAACCAAAACCAAAAAGCTTACAACTCGACCTCAAACCAAAACTAGTCCCAAACAACATCCAAAGTGGAGGAAGCAAGAAACCGAATGAAACTCAGGTCCACACATCTAGACCAAGGAAAAAGCATCAAGCTCTAAAAGAATAGGTCCAAAAATAGATCCCCAAACCTTTTGGAGGAATCATCAAACAAAACAAAAAACCCCAACCAACACATGATATTGAAAAAAAAGCAGGGGCTAAACAACAAGCTCCAAAAACACCACAGGAAAAAAGGGTGTTTCAAGATCAAACCAAACACAAACATAACTGCAAAGCCCATTTAGAGACCGCACCAAGCCAGAATTATAAGCATCAAATTCCACCAACAACATAGATGGCACACAAAGGCCATCAACTCCAATCCAATAAAGGAAAAAGGCTCAAGAGACCTTAGCACTAGGAAAAAGAGCAACAATACTGTCCACTCCTCCATCACCCACAATAGAAACAAAGAGCCCAAGACGAGCTCCAAATAGAGAAAGTGTAGCACACAAAGCAAAGACCTTCAAAACCATCACTGCCACAAAAAAAACAATCCCCGTAGGGTGATCCCACAATATTGGTTTACAATTTTTGGGCAAACTGGATATTGAATTGATTTTTTTAAACTAAATCTTCACTTTCAGGCTCTTATAGAGGCTAAAATGTGAGGAATTTGGAGATGATGCAAACTAGTGATTTGTGACGTTTTGTTTATAGATTCTAAATATTTTTTTTTTTTCAATTTTTTTTTGGAATCAAATTGCACTTCTTTTTCCATATCCTTCGAAAACTAGTTTTTTTTTCTTCAGTAAACAACATTTTTAAGGAGTGACGCTCACTGTATACAACATAACTTTTTTTCCGTGATGGATAAAATTCTATTTTTTTTGAATTTAGATTTGTAACTACAATATCTAGCCCTTTCATTTCGTTTCACAGTGTTTTGTTGAATAATTTTTCCTTAATCAAGTTTCAAAGTCAAACCAATTACAATTCAAACACGGGCGAACTGTATACAACATAACCTTTTTTGTATGTATCGAAATTCAATTTTATTTTTTAATGGATCAAGGACATCAATACCCAGCCTGAACATATTTTTTAATAATTTATTTTGATAATCTGTTATTTTTCCACATGTGCAGAACAAAGAACTTGATTTTCGGTGAAAAAACTGTTTAATAAAACTAAAAAAATAAAATACATAATAAAACCAAAACATATTAAAATTATATTCAATGGATAGCTCATTCTGAGGACTATCATTATCTAGTTGGGTTTATGAATTTTTCTCCATTTTCATCCTCAAATTGAGCTTTGAAAGACAAATTTTTATAGAAATATATTAGCTTGTTGAGAGACAGGGGAAATGGGGGGTTCACTCGAACCACTGTTCGAATGAACCCCCAAAAAAGGTTCGATCGAACATGGGTTCAAATGAACATGTTCGTTCGAACCCCTTTAAAATATTTCATAAACTTTTGGTTAGGGGGGGTCGATCGAACCCCTCTAGTATGGGTTTGATCAAACCCCCACAGTATACATACAAAAGTGAAAACACTTTTTCAGGGTTTGTTTGCGTTTTTACGAGCTCGAAGAAGACTATAACCCTCATGCTTGTGGGTGTGTCGGCGTTAGTCTATGAAAAAGACAATTTCTAGGTGAAAAATGAGTACATTTTTTAGAGTTTTAAATCTTCTTTTTTATTGTTGCATTTCTTATTCAAGAAATTTTCTATGAGGCGACTGTTGCAATTTTTTCACAATTCTTTTGGCATAGAGTTTTTGCATTTGGAAGGAGAATTTGTTTTGAATCATTTTTAATTTGAAGAAGGAAATGGGACAAAAAGCAAAAAGAAAAAGTAAGGCTCAATGAAATTTTTCAAAAGAAAAAGAAGAAAATAGGCGTAAAAAAAACTTGACAAATTATCATAGAAGGAAACAAGGTACGTTTTTATTTCTTCTCTCTCATCAAATATGGGTAAATTTATTTACTTACAATAGTGGTTTCATCAAATGTCTTATCTAGCAGCAAGGAAAAAAGAATCAAATAATTGATATATAAGAAAATTGAAGGTTCCTCATTTCAATTTTATGAAAAAGAAAACTCAAATGCACATCCTCAATGAGTTCTATAAAACTAAAACCTGCAAGTTATCACTAGATTTCATAGTACTACATTACACTTAATTTCCTCTCTTTCTTCATAAATAATTATTTGTAGCATCAATGGTTCATCTTTATACATTCTTACTTTCAAATTTTCTTCATTAGATCCATGATACTTTATCACAACTCTATATTCTTCTTCTATGCTACAACCTTCCTTTTTATGACCATCTATCCTTTCTTGCACGTCCTTGATTTTTTTATTCTACATCATCACAATTTATTATTCCTTCATATTTCTTATCTTGAATGTATTTATTATTGTTACATGAGCTGATGTGCATTCTTCTTCAATTTCACTTAGCATCCCTTTTTCATTCTCTACTAGTGTCTCCTCCTTGAAATATGCATTTTGATCCTAGGGCCTTCATCTTCCTTCCTTACTTGGAAACAACCTTGATATGTAGCGCCCCACCTTTTTTTGCATTTTATTAATAATATTCCACATATCTCCTACCTCCTAAAATAGGTTTCTAAATTTTTAGTACTCTATCTAATCTCCATATCAATTACAAACATATTTGTGGTGCCTACTACTACTCTTTTATTAATCCTTATACTAAATGCTCTACTAGTTTTGATCTACAATATATTCTCTTTATTTGTATTTTTTTGTAGCACCCAATTTTGTATCTATATGTGTTTATGCCCTTCTTTATCCTTATATTTATTTCATCCAATTGTGCATCATCAATATCTATGGTAGAATCATCATATTTCACCAGTATTTCCCCCTCTATCTTGGTATCTCCCTTTGTATCAATCTTAGGTAGCTTCCTCAATGAATATAGCCATCTAAATACATCATCTTCTTCTACATTTGTTTCTTTTGCTATCTCCTTGTCATGTAATCTTATTCCATATTCACATTCAATGATATATGCACTATCTAGTCCTCCATATAAAATGTCAATTCTTCTTTTTGGGAATCAAAGATTTCATTACATTCTACAAACCAATTTGAGATTAAGCAAGATTTTAAAAGCATCCAAGAGTCCTTTCATCTCAAACACCTCAAAATTTATTTTTCCTTTAAACCCAAGAGGTTGACCTTTATATTCTACAATGTGCTAATAAAAATTTTGGATGCTCCATCATCTAGTACTATATCATAGGGAGTATCATGTAAATTTGGTTTCCCAAGCTCCTCCCAATTTATTTTAAGAATAATTTTAACATCTACTCCCAAGTTTATTAATATATTTTAAATCCATAAAAATGAGTTCTATATGATTGTGCCCATTTAAAAATATTAAGATGTGAAAGAGATGCATTTTGTTGTAACTATCTTGTTATAATTAATGTCTATTCTAACATGTTCCAAGCTAAAAATTAAATTACTTGAGTGTTTAAATATATATATATATATATATATATATATATATATATATATATATATATATATTTGTTGTTTTATAACTTGAAAATTAGATTTTGTGGTATTAATATAGGGACTCAAGGTTGAGACACAAATCCTAACGATCTCCCGTGATGGGATACCTTAGAAGAAAAATAAAATATTTAAATACTAGATCAACTATCTACTTAGGTACAAAGAGGCTCATAGACTTACTACACTATCTAATAACATGCTAATTTTTTATGGAAACCATAACATTATTATGTTATAACATGATTGAATTATAGTTTGATAGTAACAAGTGTAAAGCTTAGTCACTAGCATGCATAAATTTAATTGCATTAAAACATGAAAATATAATAGTGCTACCATGTTGTAACACACTCATATTTTTTATGAAAAATAGTCACGAGTAATGTGTGTTATTTTCTTCATGTAATAGGATAGAATTATTGTGTGAGTGTATTTTTGTTGATTTGAGGTAATTTTAATTTAATGAATCATTTCTCTATAAGATGGAAGGGGCAAGTTTCTTTAATTTTTTAGCAATTTGAGTTTAAAATTAAATCACTTTTATTTTCATTTATGTTGAATCATTTTTTAAATATTAGAAAATTTGAATATGTCGACACCTCCAAACACTCATCTCTAAGTCAATAAATTATGCACGGTAAATTTTATGTTGAATGAAATGCATAAAACAACCCCTTCAATTTCCTCCATCAATTCCAAGGCATTCTTGTGATTATCAAGTATAGATTTTAGGGTGTCTCAAAAATAACAAAATGGAACTTTAAACATTAGTATGAATCTCTAAAAAATATAAATGTAAAAAATATGCATTGGAACTTGATTTTGTAACATCATTTGATCAAAAAGAACATAAATATAGATGGACGAATTTTAGATATATATAGTGAGCTCATGAATAGTATGAAACAAAAATATCACATGTAAACATGTGAAAGCCAAGAAACTGTAGACACTCAAATTTGTCCTCACAATCATCACATTATCATTTTAATTATCATTCATGTCCGTTTGCATTATCATTCATGTTCGTTTGCATTATTGTTCATGTCCGTTTACGTTATCATTCATGTCCTTTTGCATTATCGTTCATGTTTGTTTGCATTATCATTTGCATTATCGTTCACATCTATTTCCATAATAATGCATAATAGTTCATTATCATAATAAATCTATTATCATAACCATCAAATATCGTTTCATAATAAACTAATTATCATTAATCATTTCATTTGCATGAATCATTAAATTATTAGATCATTAAAATATTAAATAATTATCATCTCATTACCATTCATAGTGCATAATAAATCATAAACATTTCATGATCATTCATAAACTATTTTAAATCATTAATCATGATATCGTTTCTACAATCATTTTTATTGCATTTTCATAAATCATCATTTAAAACATTAAAATCAATGTTACATAAGTCAATTGCATAATCCATATTCCATTAGATCCATAATAAAACATTATTAAATCATTTTCATTCACATTTAGAAATGCATTTAGTCATTTCATTTAATCATTCACCATGCATTTTTTTTCCTTTTATCATTTTCACTTACATGCATCTCATTTTACTACGTAATGGGGGATTTTAAAATCTCCTTTTTGCAATTATTATGTCCCTCATTCATTTCTCTCATTCTCTCCATCCTCAAAAACATCTATTTAAGGAGGTTTTCCTCTCATTTTCCCACCACACTCCACATTACACTACACACTACTCTTGCATATTTTTACTTTGGGACGTCTTGTCGAAGACGAAAAATTGGAACTACTAACTAATTTGGTGCAAGATGATTGATTGAAGACTTGATTTTGAAACTGACTTTCTTTTAGCTTAGAAAACATTTCAATTGGTGCTTTTAAATGAACATCTATCTTCCATCATATA
The DNA here is from genome assembly GCA_007115665.2 of Sequoiadendron giganteum. Taxonomy (NCBI): domain Eukaryota; kingdom Viridiplantae; phylum Streptophyta; class Pinopsida; order Cupressales; family Cupressaceae; genus Sequoiadendron; species Sequoiadendron giganteum. Next base: position 126,981,791 of record CM021107.1, on the reverse strand, counting down.
GATTTAATTAGGGGGTGAATGAACACTATTTGTTATGCTTGAGATGGTAGGGAGTATGCTCTCACCTTGTGCGAACTTGGTGATCAAAAACCAGACCCATCATCTTTGTATGTGTTTAATACCTTAGAGGGGCCTGCCTCACAAGAAAGAACAACTCCAACTGGTCTTTCGCTTGGGCCATTATATAAAAGGATGAGACTAAATTGTCAAGTCCTCATGATATGTAGGCCTTAGCCGTGTAGTGCCATTTGAAAATGGGTACCTACCTTTTCTTTCAAAGGTATAAGAGCCCCTAGTAGAGTGGTTAAAGCCTTAAGTTTATTGATGTACGCTTGTGAGGTGCCATGTCCCCGAGTATTCACTAGAACCCTCTTTTTCTAGAAATTCAAAATCCCTTCTATTTGTTGGTGCAACAACGGTTGTTGCTAGGGCATCCACATTCTCGTAGTTCTTAGTAAAGGTGAAGATTCTATCATGGGAGATTCATGAGGGCTCGAAGCTTGGTTGACCCGAGAAGTGAGCGCTATTTTGGGGGAGCTAGTGTGGCCAAGATTCTAAGTCACCCGCTAAGAATAAGTGCGGCTAGGGAAACCCACGTGGAATCCAATGAATATAGTCCTTGCCAACCTTAGGATTTGTGCTTGTATTATTGAAACAAAACATTTTGTGTGCTATGTCTTGCGTGTGTGTTTAAAAATAGACCTCAAAAAAACATCACACCTAGTACTTGGCAACACCTTAAATCTTGCAAAATCCCAAAACATCAAACAACAAAAACATACAACATGAACTTATCACTTAGATTTCTTGGGGCCATCATCCTTTAGTTCTGATTTTTCAATGCTTGCATTCCACCTAGTCTTTCCATCCCATATAGTCCTTGCATATTCATAGCCCTTTCATCCTAGTCCTTACATATTCCTAGTCTTGCATACATAGATCACATCACATAGTCCTTGCATACATATATCATTCCACCTAATTATTGCATGTACAACCCCTTTCATGTAAAGATCATCTCACCTAACCTTTGCATGTTCCATGAATTTAGTCCTTTGTATATTCATCATTGATCAAATATAACCCTTAGCTTGCACTTCAACTACTCCTCCTATGTCTCAAAATCAACCCATTGGCTATCTATCACCCACATCACTTAAGGTTTATCATCCTTTAGTTAGGGAACATACCATTATCCTTGAGTAGGGAAATCCTTTTGGAGTCCATCATCTCCTACATACCCTCTCCTGATCATTGGTCCCTTGTGTTTATCCATCATAACATAAGTCAAGCCTTGCATTGTAACCAAATTTTGACCTAGAGTTGCCTTTGAGCTCTTGCATTCTTAGCTTATCATATCATATCATACCATTTTCATATCCCATGTTAGAATCATATCCTTTCATTGCATCCTAGTCTTAGGTTTCATACATTATCTTGAGTTGAAAATCAAAACAATCACACTTCACAAAATCACCTCAAATTTGGTCAACAAGAAGAGTAAAAAATCCAAAAACATTATAAACATTTCAAAAACAAACAAATCTACATGTCCTCCAATTCAAGTTGTCCACATCATCTCCAAGTCAAACTTCTCATCCTCCATACCAACCATGCATAAGCTTTCATCCTCCATCCACCTACCTTCACCATCAAGAGTTGCCTAACACAATCCATGCCTTTAAATCATAGTTCAAGTGTCCACTTATCACCCTTATCCTCTATTCTTCATTCAGAGCCTAATAATTGCTTATCATCTATTTTCAAATGAATTTATTCCATGGAATTCCTAAGTTCAAGAATCTTTGATTTCATTTGATTTCATATGTTCAACTCCAGTTATATATCAGCATCTCTCACTTTCTTTGCACAATGTTTTTTGACATATAGAAATGGCTCAACAAACAGGAAGTCCTCAAGCAAAAGTCGAGCCAAATCTAGATATTGGACCAAATGAATTAGTTGAAGAACATATGGACCTTGAAGATAGGGAGGAGGCCCGAGTTCAAATAATGCATGTTGGAGAGGGGTCAGAATCACTTCCTTCTACACCAATGGATGAGCATATAAAAGTAGCTGAAAATGTGGGGAAACAAATCTCTTATAGAAATTTAGATCATTTACTTGAAATGGATATGGAGAAACTGAAATGTTATGCCAACCAACCTAAAAATAGGAGTAAGAGGTCAATGACTAAATCTGTAAATAGAATAATCCATGATCATTTCAATCATCTTGAAACACTTGAAAAAACCCAATTGTTATCACGTTTACTTCTTTGTAATGAGATGAAAGAGTCATTACAATTGTTGGGTGTACATTCTGCATCGAATAAGATGAAACACATGAGACTACAAAAAGATATTGTTGAAAATGTTAAAAAAGGGTTTAGATTCCATTGGGAAAGGATCTCGATCAGTGGATAAGGCCATTGCAAGAAAGGTGATTTTGACATCTTTTTAAATAAAGAAATATCAAGAAAAAGAAAAATGTCAACACTTTCCACTGAATTTGGTTATAGTAGAACCACACTAATAAAATATGAGAAAAAGAGAGGTTTTGGATGATAGTTCTGAAGGAAATTGGGAAATTATGTGTAGAGCTCCCCATTTCGACAGGATTGAAGATGTTGTTAGGAACTTGATCTCAAGTTTTTGGAATGATCAGACATGTCCATCATCAAATACTAGAGATGTTATGAGGCACATGATTGGGCCTGGTATTTATGAAGAACATATTAAACATTGGCTAGACATACCACAACTTGAGATGTATATGAACTTTTGTAATATGTATCCTCATATAAAGATTGGGAGAACAATGTTTGAAAGGTTAAAGCCATATTATGTGAAGATAAACAAGTGTTTTGAAACTTGTTGTTTTCGTTATCATATTAAATTTGATCTCTACTATTAGGTGTTTCGAAAGATGAGAGAAGAAAATATGGTTTTCAAAAGGAACCTCCTAAACATGTAAGTTTGTTCATAAATGATCTGTTATGTGATCATTAAAATGGACATCAAATAAAATGCATAAAAGGACTCTGTGAAACATGTGGAAATTTGGCTAACTTTCCTTTAACAAATGAAGATGATGACCTAACAAAGACAATAAATTGCAAGAGTTACAAGTACGTAAAGTTTCAAACAAATTTTGGGAAATAATCCACAAGGTTAAACTATGTAGAAGAGGAGATATCTATTGGGAAGTTTATGGAAGATTTTTAAAAATTGATACAACCATACATACAAAATTTCCTTTTATGCTAAGTGACAAGCACATAAATTTCAAACATTAAGAGATACTTTCCCAATTGAAACAGTTCTATCAGTAGTTGACTTTGCAGAAAATTACTCTTTTGTACATCAAAAAGAGATTCAATCAGAATATTACTTTTCAAAGTAGATCACTATTATGGTTCACGTGTGTTATCGATATGCACAATTGGAATTGGATGGTGTTGAGAGTATAGATGAACAATGGGCCATCGAGAAAGAATATCACTTTTATATTAGTGATGATAAAGAGTATGACACACTTTTTGTACAACATTGCTTTACAAAATGTTTTTTTGAGAATTTGAGAAGCAGGGGTGTAAAATTTGAAAAGCATTTTTTATGGTCAGATGGATGTGCGACATAATTCAAATCATCACGACCATTTTATGCACTATTTAGATGTCATAAAATTTACAATATACCAAATGTTTGGAGTTTCTTTGAGAGTGGGCATGGAAAAGGTGAGCATGATGGCACAAGAGTTTGCATCAAACATGTTTTAAGAAAGCATCAAATGAGTTATTTAGAAGATCGTATAAATGATGCATATGATGTTGTTGAACGGTGCAAGAAACAATTTGCATCAAAGAAGGTCGACACATCTTCAAGAACAAACTAAAATATTCCACATAGAGTGTTTTGGGAGATATCGGGTATGTATAAATTACATTTTCAAAAAATTAAATTTATTTAAATTTAAAACTTATATATATATATATATATATATATATATATATATATATATATATATATATATATATATATATACATGTTTGTTCACATAAGTTTGTTACAAGTACATGTATCTAGGTGTGGATAGAAGATCAATGCATGGATGCAAGAGGGTAGACAAAACAAGATCTTTGCATTGTGTTATGAGTTTAGATAGTCACCCTGGATGGAAATTATACATGAGGGATTACTCTTGTTTTTGCACTTAGTGCATTGCGAGAAACTCTCATGCATGCAACAACCAAGAACTTGAATATGTTAGTAAATGGGATATGGTGCCACTATTCGTTTCATACACATACAATGAAAATGAGGATGAAATATTTCAAGACATTCCTTTGATTTCAATTAATTATGACCATATTTCAGGTTTGGTTAGAAAAGGTACATGTGTAAGTTTTCAATAATTTAAATTTTATATAAATTTAATGATCTTTAAAGTCTAGAGACAATTCTAATTTTTTAAGAATTTTATTGTGTAAATTTGGTGTACAAGAGATGTTTTTGCAGCCATAGCAGAGCCTGGAAACATAGAAGGTGTTAGCTATTATTTACTGTGTTGCACAGAAGAGAGGAATAAGCTAACACAACCTAAAACAAGTGATGGAATGTTATTTACCATAGGTGAGTTTGAATTTAAAATTATATATATACATTGTGTACATGTGTACATTACTTTAAAAATAAATTAAATATATATAGTATACAAACCTGAGCAGCAAAATGTTGTACATGTGCATGTATGTCTTACCTTAGGTTCATGTTTACCATGCAAGTTCTATTGTAGTGTAAGGGATATATCTGAAACAAGTCAAAGTTCAACATGGGATTCATTTTGTTGAATATCAAGTTGATAACAAGGTATATCAATATTCACCTAATAATTGCTACCGCCCTACATCTTCATGCAGTTCCACATGCATGTGGATGGAAAAGATGGAGACTAGATAGTGATGACCATCAAATTTTTTTACATGTTATTCAAGAGCGGGTTGAACCAAAATGTTTGAGTTAGATTATATCCATGATTTTCAAGTTCACTTATACATCTACATACATGTTCAAGACAAAAACTTATAGTAACTTGTTTGAACTCTGGATTGTTTTAGTTACTTATAATATATGTTCATGACAAGTGTTGTAAATTTGGTTGGACACAAATTAGTGGTTGAAACACATTGAAAACCTTAAATTGAGTAGATATTTCTAGTTACATATTTGTTCCATGTAATTCAAGTACTTGTTCAAGAATCTAAATGATTTCATTTTAAAGTTCATCTCCACTTATAGTGAGCCTAAATTTCAATTATTTGTTCCATAGAATTCTTATGTTCAAGAATCTTTGATTTCGGTTTGAAAGTTCAACTCCACTTATAACATCATCTCTCACTTTTTTCAATTTGCATGTAAACTCATAAATATGCTTTCAATACTTGTTTGAAACCTAGTGAAGTTTTTAAAAATCTTTTAGCCTAAATTTCAATTATATACAATATTTGTTCCATGGAATTCTTAAGTTCAAGAATGTTTGATTTCATTTTAAATTTCAACTCCACTTAAATAGCTAGATAAGTTATTATCAATTGATTCAAGAATTCAATGCTTAATTTTATGTTATGTACATAATTTGCAAACCATGTTACAACAATTGCAAAGTTTATATCTATTTAATATGACTATCTATTTAAAGGTGAAAAGATTATTGTATTGTCCTTTATATAGAAATTAAATAGAACCTTTAAAGAATCCAGTTCTTTTGTACTTGTATTACTTTTGATGGGGTACATATTAGGCCTTGTAACTTAAAGAATATTGATGAGTATTTAAACAATGAATATTAAATCTATAATAAATTTATTGGTCCATAATGAGTATTCTATAGTATCTAATTTTCATTAAAAAAGTCACTAGAAGAGTGATGGTGGGAGCAAAAGAAAATTTAGTGTTAGTTTCAATGATCCCCAAAAAAGCATGTTTATTTATTTATATCTTCAATATGTTTAGATGGTATTTCCCTCGTGTGTACCTTTCTTGTACAACTTTATAATAGTATAGAATGACACTTAACATTATAAATATTGTAATATTATTGGTTATTTTGTGTTTTAGTTCTAGTTTATTGAAATAAAGTAAATTTACATTAATTATAAAATTGATGAACATTTTCCTTTTTTTCATTACCCTTCAAAAGGTTGCTTAGATAATTTGATAATTTAAAGGGTATGAATCACTTTTACTTGGTGAACCATATTTAAATAATAATATTTATTTGAATTTTGAAATAATTAGTTTTCAATGTCTGTAAATACATAAAATATACAAAGACATTGAGGTGCAAATTATCCTAAAATTGTATAAATAAATACCTTAATAGTGGATTTAGTAATTTCAATAGTAAGAGGGTGAATGATAGGCAATATAATTGTAGATGAATAGTATAGAGTTTTAGTACATCATATGGCATGTGGGTATCTTAGATAGTTATAATTAGTGAGTAGGATATAAATGGGATGGAAGGTAGAGATGGGAAAAAAATATGTGGTGGGATATTAGTATTAGTAATGGTTGAAATATGATAATCAATAGTGTTACAAGTGGTAGAAGTATGATAGATAGTAAATGCACTAACCATATTAGATGATGCAATAGAGAATTTCATATAGGTTTGATATTTGTATAATAAAGAGTGATAAAAATTGGGAAAGAAAGAAAGCCATATAGAGATACAAATACAAATTTGATCCAAAATGAGAACTAGCACCATAATAATTTTAGTGTGGAATAAAATGAGTGTTTGCAAAAAATATGAGTACCCAATCTAGATTTCATGCCTCTAGTAGTAGATAACTATAGATAAAAAATATATATCACTTATGCCATTATCCACAAATAATATAGTTCAACAACAAAATAAGAAAGTTCATTGGAGACTACAATATAGATCTTGAACATATTAAAAGATTGTTATCATGGAAGGATTCAAATATTTTACTATAGCGAATGACCATTAATTTTTTTCTCAATGGGAAGAAACAACACATTATTAACAATCATCTATAAATGGATTGAATAGGGCCCATTCAACACACTTGAATTAATTATTGTTATAAGAGCACCAAAATACTAAAGAGTGCAAACAATAGGGAAATCTAGGATTTAGTGTTAACACTATTATGATGGAAAGGGTTTCCATATAGTTATCTAAGAGCTCTATCAATTCTAGCTCATGATCTAGGTTGTCTTGAATTTATTGGAATTTATTGTTGTGCATTGATTATATTTTCTATGTCATAATATCCTGAATGGAATATTTCTAATAGATGTCCAGTTTTGATTCCCTTGAATAATTTATAATGGTTAACCCAATGCAGTATGATTTTTTTAAGATCTTTAATCCATATATGTTTCTAATGAATAAATTATAGATTGTATCATCTAGTTGTCCATGTTAGACAAATCACAAAACTCATTAATTAAACCACGATTTTCCACATGACCATCATAATCATAATCTCATTGTTATTCAAACCACAATCATTACAAGCTCAAAATGAATGTTCAAATTTAGAAATTGGTAAAATCAATATTGCACATATGTATATCATATAAGCAAATGTAATAGAGATCATCAAATGTACTTGTAACAATGTATCAACAATCTAAAAAATGTAGCCCAAATCATATATAATGAACATAAAACATGTAGCCCGAGTCATAAAACATAAAACATGTAGCCCAAGTCATAAAACATGTAGCCCTTGAAGTCATATATAATGAACATAAACAACTCATAAATCCAAAGTAGCCTAATATGAATATTGAATCCTAGTCAAATGATCATCTAAATGAGAACCCTGCTCTAAAGGATGTGCTAAAATCTGTAGATAAAATTGTGTACAAAATGTGTTAAATACATATAATATATTATAAATTTTATGAAAGTTATTTTTAAGAATGTACATGTATTTTTAAATATCTATCTAGATCTATACATACATATATGCATGTACATATACATGTCTATATATAAAAATTTAAAACTCACATGTCCATTGCCAATAGAATCATCCATAGAGTCACGACGACGTACATGATTTGGACTAAGGCTCAGAGTAACATGAGGCATGTCCATCTACATTATATATACATATATATTACATGAATATCTAGTTAAAACTACAATTTAAACAAAATTAAAAAAAGAAAGAATTGAAACATGCACATGCATATGCACATGCACACATACATGCACATCATGTGGTATCACATTCTCTAGGTCCTCTGCAATAGCTCTCTCCATGAAATCAACTAAATTCTCATTCGAAATTTCAATCTGAGGGCCCGTCACATGGTGTGCCAGAAATGACGAGTCAAGGGGACTATGCAGTTGAGAAGGCATCGAAAGTGAATTGGTATGGGTCAACAACTCCATAAAACATGTAGTTTGTGTAGCAGCCTAATGATCTGTAGGTGGATCCTCATGTGCACTACTTCTAGGCTAAGAGTGATGAGAATGATGGGATCCTAGATGTGAATGAACTCCTAGATCCAAATGAACTTTGACATGGTCTATAGGGATCCCATAGTCTGATGTGATGTAAACTTATGCCTCCAAGAGGTCCTCAACCAAAGAATTCATAGTCCTCCGTGCCATGTCTCCTGTAAGTCCATTGAGTAGTGTGGGTCCAGGGATGCCTACTGCCTGAAAAGAATCTATGCTATTGTATTGTGTTGTAAATGGTATGGATCATGAACATCGAGACATCAAATATTGAACCACATGATCAGTAGATATCCAAGTGGTCACAACTGCAATGTCGCCTACATTGTCAATTGCTTCCTTTTGGGAAGCAATGATAGCCCAATCCACTAAGGGGGAAAGAGATGGGGTGAGAACAAGAGACCTATCACCAACCAATACCCTAAACATTGGGGCTGGTCTATCCTCTCGACGATAGGTGGGCCTATCGTAAATCCTACCATGCCTTTGACCAAGATATGGTGGAATGTCTAGGTAGTTGACTTTGAGGCCCAAATGAACCTCAACATACAACTATTGAACAAAATATAATGGAATTCGGTCATTGTTTGGATACTTACAATGTGTTGCAAGAAATCATGGGTAGATCAATAGGGCCATAAGAGGATCCACACATCTGGTGACCTAGTATCCCTTCACCTTATGTATATTTTGATAAAATGGAAAAGAAGTGTTTTTGATCATTTCTTTGGTCACAGCCTCTTGTATTTGTTTATAAGGAACCTCACCATGTACTTCTTCCCTCATGTGGGAAAGAATCGTAGCTACTCGATCAGGGAAAAAACTACTAGCCTGTCCAAGTTTATCTCTCAATTGTTCTAAGCTTTGTAAAATAGACATGCAAACTTCTGAATATATGCCCACATTTGTACCATCAGTTAATGACTCTCTCAATCTCATAATCTCACTATTAGCATTTACAAAGATTGTTTTTGGAGGTGGAAAAGGTGCATTTTCCATTGTGATATGTATGTATCTAAAGGAGGAATGAGACCTTGGTTTAATATATCTAGATCTAGAGAATAGAAATCTAAAACAGTTCTAAATAAATTTAGAAGTGTGCACATGATATAGAATGTATCAAACATGAACACTAGATATCTAGATAATAGTTCTCACTTGTGCATACATACATCCGATAAATTTAATGTAACTTATAGATACATTTATTACTAAAAAAGTTTGTGCAACAAGTAAATCAATTTGAAATATTAATAAATCTTTAAATTTACATAATGAGTTCAAAGTCATGCACGAAATCATTTCACCAAAATGTAGAAACTTATAAATATACATTTAAATATATAAAATGAATCTTAAATATATGATCCACATGAATAAATCACAAGGATCAACAAGTTCTAAATTAGCTAAGTGAGATTTGAAAGCACACATGTATAAATTAGACATGTTTCTTCTCAAATTATTCTCTAACTATGTTGCTACCATAAAGGAAACAAGACAATATGTTTCTTTTCAAATCAAGGGATTTATAGCATGAATGATTTAATAATTGGAAATTATATGAAAATTTGTCTATATCATACAATCATGTGGCATGCAACTCCTTAAATGATTTTTTCTCCTTCATTCCATTAAGAACCTGAAGTGGGATGAATGAATCACAAATGATGGGATGATAATTAAAGGTTATATAATTGGATTCCTAATATTTATTCATGTCAAAATATGGAGCTTCTTTGTCTACACTCATTATTTTCCATCTAGGTCCACTCTACCTTTTTTATTTAGATAAAAATTGAACTCCACATATGATTGGTTAAAGAGGAGGAAGAAATATTAGTTTTATGTTGATGAATGACTTTCTCTAATGCATTCATTCTATAAATGTACAGTAAAATGTAGGATGACCAAGTGTTTAACAAAATCTTGAAAAAGAGCCACTTGATTTCTTCTTCATCTTGGAACAAAACTTGAATTAGACTAAGTTGAAGGAACTAAGGGTTACTAGTTTTGTGATTTAAATTATTATTGTTAATTCTAGGTGCCTTATTCTCTATTGATTAACTTATGGATGGTGCATACTTGATTTAGAAACAAGATTGTCTTATGGTATGCACGGGTACTATTTTTGGGTTTACTAGGTAAGAGGAATCACCAAGTTATAAGACAATAAATAGTTTCAATTGGACTTACAAGTGTGTGTATTCCCAAGTAACATGATAAGTTAAAAGAAAAGAGAGATGAATATAGGTCACAAATAAAAAGGGTATAGAAAAAATCCTTTTCTATTTGAGCACGGTGATTATGTACATGTATAAGACAATAACACATAGGAGTTGATGCCAAGTGTCAAATGTAGTGACAATAGGAAATCCTAAATTGTTAGCATAAATAGCTTAATCAAAATACAAAATAGTATGGATTGAGGTTTTAAGTTAATATTTTATTTTCATTTATGGTTTGGATCCTTCTTTTAGTTCTAGATCTACATGGTCCCTACCACTTCTTTTATACCTTTTAGGTTAATAAATTTTCTAGGAAAAAGTTCTTCATATTTTTTTAAATTTTCCACTTGCATCACTTATCTTTCATCCCGTTAATCTCCAATTTTTTCCATCTTAGGGTTCCTTCTAAAATTATATTTTATTCTCTATTCCTCAATGGTTCATGTTGAAATATTTATTTTTTAGTGCATTATTAGTGGCTATTTCATTTTCCCCTTCTTCAACTTATATTTTTTTCAGTTTTGAGGATTTTCTTCTCCTTTGGATTCCATAATTTATTCTTAAAACTATGGAATGAATTATGTGACTACCAAACTTTGTAATGCCCCTCTTGTTCATGTCGTATTACTTAGGATAATTCTAAATAATTTTTAATGCTCTCATAATTATGGCAATAATTAATCAAGGAGGGGTAATTTTTTTATTAAAACAAGAAAAAGTTACAAAACAAGGGAATTAAATAGCCCTATCAAGCTCCACCAAGTGATCCAACTATTTAATTTAATTAGTTTTAGATATTTTAAATATATTTATTTTTAAAAATATGGAATTATATTTTATTTGTTATATAATTATCTAAAATATATGTTTATTTGAAATAGTTCTTTTAAGTAAATAAAATAATTCCAAACTACAATATATGCATACAAAATTATAACATAATTTATATTTATTAAAAAACATAATTATAAAATAATTATTAAGTAAATAAAGAAAGACTTAGATAAATAAAATAAATTCAAATTACTATAATATCTTATGTTATACATAATATAAGAAAAAGGTTCCCTTGGGGTTGTTAGGGTTCACCCTTCTAAAAATAACATTGGTGCAAGGTGGGTCTTTATGGGTGAGGGATGGCACACGCATAAACTTAACTTCAATGAAACATCCAAAGGTGTGGGGGAGTAGTTTGATTGGCCAAAGCAACCTATTGTAGGCAAGAGGTCATGAGGCCTAGTCTCCCTTCCATCCCTATGGTACTTTAGTTATGTGTTCTCAAGGTGAACAATGTGGCTAGCATACTAGACAATGTGGCAATTGAAATGATAAGGGATTATCATTTCATCAACTCTAGTGTGTGGAAAGATATTACCTCTCATCTTAAATAAAAATCATTTTAATAATAGTGCTACAATTCAAAAATTAAACACAATTTTTATAAAACAAAAATTAAAAATTAAAAAAACTAAAAAACCAAAAGATTGAGAACATGTAATAAATTTAATATTATTAATAATATAAATATATTAATTAAAATGTATAAAGTTTTTTCATATATAAAATTATACTAATAGTATTAATAATATAATATATTATTTTATAATAATTTAATTTATTTAAAAATTTATTGGTTATATTAATGATAATATTTTTTATTAATACTATTATAACATTAATATATCATATTATTATATTTAAATAAAAAATATTATTATTTAATTTAAAATATTATTTTTATTTTCTTTTCATATTTTTTATATTATCATTATTAATATTATTTTTAGTCAATGGGCTACACATAGTGCGAGGTTTGAGCTTGAAACAAGTCAATTTATTTTTCATTTGCATTGCTTTATGTTTTAAATTTACATGCAAATATTTCAAAATAGATAATACCCAATTTTTAAAGAAAAAATCTAAATTTGTGTAAGTTTATTTCATTCAATTATTTAGCAGTTATTATTAATTATATTTAATACAACCAAATGCAACTTGCACCACATTGCACATGCACAAACACATACCCTCTAAAATATTAACATACATATAGTTTTCTATGGGCATAATCCTTGAACCTCCTTTAGATGCAAGTTCAATAGTATTATTAAGTGGCACCACTTAACTTCTACTGTGGTGTTTCAACCTTATCCATCCGCTTTAAATCAAGTTCCAAATGCTTGTCTCCTTTGGCAATATACTCTAATGTTATTTGTGAAGGACTATAATCTACTATGTAGATACGATAATGTGCTTCATTTTAGTACATTGTGAATTAGCTTGTCAATATCATGTAATGTAATTTTTTTACAAAATTATTTTGTTCCATCATCCAATTGTTGGTTCATCTTCTCTTTTCTTAGTTAAAATATACCTTCTTTTTGCAATAGGTGATCTACTGTCCAATAGAAAATTTGGTACCTATAAATCCTTTCATCATATTCTCTTCTATTTGTCCATTTTGTAATGCAAATTTGAAGGTTTATTTCAAGTTTCATCTTGCCACAATATTTTAGATTGAGTTTATAGTCTCCTTTTGATAAGTACTTGGTTCTTATACTTGGACCAAAAATGTCTTCCCAATTGGGATATTAGGTTTGTGGGTGTACCACCATCTTGTCATGCTACAAAGTATCTTCAAGAGATTATAATCTCAAAAAATTTATTTCTTAAATAATTTTTCCATGTATTCTATTCATGTTAAAAAAATTTCCACCCTATATTCCCAAGTCCAAGCTTAATACATGAGAAATTCCATGTGAAATTTGTGGTTAAATTGTTTTGACTTTTAGATACGTCGTCTCTTTTTATAGTTTCCTTTTGTATTATGTGGTGGGTTTTCATCATTTGAAATATCTTGAGTGGATTTTTTTTTTACTTTTCTTAAGTTTCAGGATCCTCCTCACATCTAATATCTTTCTAGATCTTTCTTCTAGTTCATCCCAAATCCATTCTCCCATAGCATATTCATTATCAATGTTCTAACTATTGATATCAATTACAATTTATCCTCTTGAGTTAGCCTCATGCATAGCGTCTTAAACTATTATGAACTTACAGAATGTAGTGCTTTCAATTCTTCTTCTCCAATTTATTCTTATGTTATCTTCTTTATGTATGCCTTACTCATATCAATGTATAGGGGTATATGTATTAACTTTTTTGTCAAATTATGTGATTTATTCTTTATATGAGTTAATTGTCCCATTATAGTTTTACAAACCATTCTAAATTTAGTAAAATGTTGAAGGTATTAAATATTTTCTTCATCTCTATTACTTTTAACTTGTCTATTTTTTTCTTGATTCCCATTAAATTAACTTCGATAGATTTCTCCAAGTTCCAACCATACAAATGGCAATACCATCCACAAGATCAATTTTAAATGGGTATATCATAGACTATTCGCTTCCTAAATTCTTCTCAAACTCTTTTAGGTATAAATGATTTTGAGGTCAAATATTATGTTTTTAAAATGTTTGTTGTTTCGTTTAAGTTTTACTATAATTTGTTTCTTCTTCCATCTTCATGAGCTTGAATAATGTGTACTTGCTCAAATTTCTCTATTAGGTCCTCAAAAACATTTGGAGTTATATCTACTTGAGATTTAAACAAGGAAAGTACTACAAAGTAAATCCTACTAGGGTTATTGTGATCATTGTGGGAAAGATGCTTAATTACTTGAAATATCAGGAAATCTAGTTTGTTGGATCAAGAAGCTTTGTTCAATATTAATGTTAAGATGTTAATATTCATGTACACATTCTAATTCTTGTTCTCAAACTATATTGATTTCCAAAGGTTTGGTTGAAACTTTTGACCTAAATTATTATTAACGTGCCCCAAGTTAAATTGGTTGGATGAATCAAATAATAAGAGATATTCTAATTAGTAAGAAACACAAAATGAAACTTAATTCAATAAAACTATGATTATGGCCTTCTTATATGATCCTACTTAATAACCCTTTAAGATGTAATCAAATTCCCTATTAGATCATCTATGAAATATTTATGGTATTCTTTAAACACTTGAGCTGATAATTCAATTTTAAACATGAGAATGGAGAGGAAAATAATCCTTATTATTATCTCTCTAAAAGAAATACAACATAAAGAAGATGATTCTAATAGTAAACATACATGTTCATATATTCATTTAATAGAGACAAGAATCAAAATAAAAGTGACATATGTACAACATGATTTTTTTTTACAACATTACTTTTAAAACAGGTGTTGTCTGAAATATAGGGAGGATCATGATCTTTAGTTGATAGTATACTATCACTCAAGAACAAACCAATATAAATAAGAGAGTTCACGTTCCTTAAGATTTAAAGGTAGAAAAAAAGATTGAATAGAATATTACATAGGATCACATAATATTGCAATATTATCTCAACAATCATGTATTGTGTCATACATACTCATTATTGAGTTATTTCCATGAATTTTCGTGTCAAATTTCTTATATTGTGTATTCTTATATTGGTATTTATTATTTTCATGTTTTGTGTTGAAATAATAGATTATCTTTCATTCGACTCTCTATCTATGGATACATCATGTAGCATACACTAATATTATTAGATTGAAATTATTTTCCCAAGTACATACAAAGATATTTATTTGATTAAAAAAAATTGAGCATCCTATATTATACTAGAAGTTTAAACTTACTAAATTGTTGAGGGGGCCTATTTAAAATATATACTTAGTTTACATGCGATTGATACTGGAGATGATAAAGGAATTTTGTCAAATTTTGTAGTTGCAACTGCGTTGGTAGACATGTATACAAAATGTGGAAGAATAAACAAGGCACATAAACTGTTTGACAGAATGCCTCTGAGAAATGCATTCTCATGGAATGCCCTGAGTGCAGGATATTCACAAAATGGATTTGTTGGAAACATTTTAGAAACATTAAAGAAAATGTAGTTGACAGGTGTAAATGGGTTTCTTGAAAAGGCTTTAGAAACTTTCAAGCAAATGCAATTGGCGGGTGTAAAGCCAAATTCCACTACCATCGCCACTATCCTCCCTGCCTACGCCAAAATGGGAGCATTCGAACAGGGTATGATGAACATTGAAGGGTATGGATGAATTTGTTGAAAAGGCTTTAGAAAATTTCAAGCAAATGCAATTGGCAGTTGTAAAGCCAAATTCTACAACCAGAATTCATTTTAGGGTTTAGAAACTTTCAAGCAAATGCAATTTTTCAAAGTGAAAGAATAATAACCAATCTGTGTTCACCGAGAGTAGGGTGATGGACTGTGGAGGAAGCTGCTATAGGGTGATGGACTCTTTGTCGAGATTTTGTTCGCCAGTTTTCGTTCGCTGCACAGAGTTCGCTCAAATGCTCTAGTGAAAATAACGGTAAAGTGTTGTTTTTTAAATCCTAATTTAGGGGTTTAAGCGTACCCATGTTCGCTCAAACTCCCTTTTTATTATTTTTCAAGCCAACGTAATGGGGTTTGAGAAAATGATCGCTCAAATCTATTTATTGGTTTGCTCGAATCTATTGAGTTTGATCGATCCCCTTTAATTTGTGGGAAGGTTGAAAATTGATTTTTGCTTCTTCTCTCAAATTGTTAACCACTTAAGTGGGATCACCCCACAGAGACATCAACAATATTAGACAAGGAATCCACAAGGAACAACAAAGAGGGAAAAAAGACAGCCCTCTCTTCCAAACGCAAGCAGCCGCTAGGGCTCCAAAACATCAAAAGAAACACACCAAGAAGCAAAAGGTGCAGACCAAGAAGCCACAAAGCCAAAAAAATCCCATAAAGCATGGGATAAACCAAAGATAACCCTCCCGTAGACCCAAACCAAACAGACTACACCACCAGAACAACAACAAGAAGGAATCATCATCAACAATGGCTACTTTAGTTCCGCCATCAGCAGAAACAACAAGGTATTTAAAAACCCCAAACCTGCTCCTCTTTTCCACAACAACAGGAAAAAGACCAGAGGGATGCATAGCAAACCCAACGGATCCATCTGGGTCCCCATCCTCTTCTTCACCTTCGCCTTCTGCAAAAAACGAGTAGCTCATCCTACGCCCATTCTCACCCATCACCCTCGCTCTTGCTCTCGACCGCACCATCCGTAGGTTTTAACAGTTCTTAAGTAATATTGTTCGTTCTTATTAATTTTTTAATAATTTTAGTTTTATGTTTATAATAAATAAATTTTATAGTTCCTTTCTCATTAATTTTAGATTATAATATTATTTTATTATAATTTTATGATGCTTATTTCAATTTATATATTTTCATACTAATTGTAGGTGTCTTAAATTGTCCTAATCTATGAGTTACACCTTTTTACTATTTTTCATTGTTTTTCTTTAAATGATTAAATATCTTATATTTAATTATTATCAATTTTCATTTCTACTATTAATTAAATAGTTTTACATTGTTTAATCAATTCATTCAAATTGATCATTTTAACTAATTATTTATTTAATAATGTCCTTGATTATCATTATTCTCTCTGACTAATTAAATAAATCATATTTATTTAATATACCCTAATTAAACATTATTCTTCCCAATTAATTAAATAAACCTTATTTATTTTAATTATGTTGTTAACTTCACTAATTCTTCTATTTTAATTAAATAGTTATCATGTAATTATTCAATTAACATCAAACACCCTTCTTATATTAAATAATTGTTACAAATTATTTAAGTAAACCATTTTCCCACTTTTAGATTAAATGATTAAATTAATTATTTAATTCTCTAATTTTCACTCAACGTGGTCTATTAATAAATAAACATTTGTTTATTAATTCAATATTTGTTTGCACGTTCCTCTAAAGATTAATCAATTATCCTCACACCTTGATTGATCAATCACATCCATTAACTATTCAATCAAATATGTTGACTAATCAATCAGATCTACTAATTATTCAATCAAATATGTTGACTAACAAATCAACTCCACTACTTAATCAATCAATCTCATTGATTGATAAACCAATTTCCATTGATTATCCAATCGATTCCTTTGATTGAATCAATTAGACCAGTTAACTCTCCAATCTATTTCCTCTCAACGAACCTTGGTCATTGATCTTGATCTTTTATCTTCTAATCGAGATTGCTCATATGAAACAGGCTTTTCTATAAAAACAAGCTTTCATTGCATGTTGATGGCTAACCATGAACTCTTAAACTTCAATGTTTGTGTCATTGCAATCCTCAAATATACTTGAAGCTTCATAGTGGCAGAGTAGCATACCCATAACTGAGAGAAAAGCTTACAAAGAAGGAACAATGAAAGTCATTCATGGCAATACGGTGAACGTGAAGATGTCGCTTGCTTGAAATATTTTTTTACATATTATTACATGTTTCCTATTGAATAGATTGGATCTTGCTAAGTAACTAGGATTGCATATAGTGGTTTTGTGCTTTGTTTCCAATTTACTCCATGAATTTGGGTCGAATATTTAGTTTACAATTGGTGAACTTAACATGAAAATCATGATTTTAAACTAATTTTGTATGGATCTAAGTTTTTGTGAAGCTACAGGAATAACAACACAATCACAACAAACAATGATGTAATCGTGAAAATCTATTATGCAATTGTGGGGTCCTGAACCACAATCACTTGATCGATCAACGCTATTTCCAATCTCAGTGATGCATACATGGTTTGTTCTGTCATAGCCGTCACTTTGCTTTTTTGTTTATTTTGTAAGTTTTTTGATAGTCCATCACATCCATGCTTTCATAAACCATAATTGACAAATAAAATGTTGTTGTTGCTTTCTCAAAAACCACATCCAAAGCTTCCGACAACACAATCGCTTCTTTGTGTGACACAACTGAGCCTTCTTGCACCACAAGTGACTGGTAAAAATAAAAAGGTAAATTCATAATGAATAAAATACTGATTGTTGATTTCTATTAGTAGAGTAATGTTTTCATGTTATTGATCCTTTTCTTCTAGCTTGTGATGTTTTCATATTATATCATGTATTTTAATTTTGGTGCTTAAAATCGACATGGTTTTTACACACTTCAATTTTTGTGCTTAAAATTGACATGGTTTTTATACACTTCAATTTAGGTGCTTAAAAAGGACATGGTTTTTACACTTCAATTTTGGTACTTAAAAAGGACATGGTTTTTACACATTTTGATTTTGGTGCTTAAAAAGGACATGGTTTTTACACACTTCGATTTTGATGCTTAAAAATGGACATGGTTGTTACACATTTCAATTTTTGTGTTTAAAAAGGACACGACATAACTTACAAATTTCAATTTTGGTGCTTAAAAAATAACAACACAATCTCCCACATTGGATTTTTGGTGCTCTTAAAAAGGACAACACAAATCTCATTTTTCTATCTAAGGGTTAAAAAGGACAGTGTGTTTGAACATGCCATATTTTATTTAGGTTAAAATTAATAGATAAATTGAACACTTCATTTTGGTGTAATGAAAAAGAACCATTTGATTATTGTCTCTTTTGGGCTTGCACATGAAGGTTTATTATTCATAGTATCCTCTCCCCTTGTGCCCTTGTGTGATTCTAGGTGACGAGACATATAAATATTAACCTTCAACATTTTATTTGAAGTAGGAGGCTTTCCTTGAGACACATCCTAACAAATAACTCAAGGGTTCAACCTTAAGCGATGTTTTTGGGCATGTTACATAAATTAGTTGTGAGAAAAAGCTGTAAGTCCATTTGTGTATGTAGCTCTTTATACTTACGTGTGTTTCCTGATGTGATGTCTAAGAGGTCGATGATGTTCACCAATATTCTACCCACTGATTTTTTTTTGTTTTAGAAGCCTTTAAAGACCTTTGAACGTAACTAATAAAGTGGTATAAGGGATACAAATTGTACCCTAAAGCTACTCACCATGTACTTTCCTAGGTCAAGATAAATCTTGTTGAGTTTCTAGTAATAACCTCTTGATAGACGAACAAAGGTGTGCTTGTGGCATCTTCTAATGACCCTGTGTTACTGGAAGTCTATTATCTACCTTTGTATAGAGAAGGCGTTTTTACAATTGGCCCAATTTTTCAAAAACATAATCTAAGTATTTACCCCTTAAATAGGAGGTGGGACCATCTATAGTTACACATCCATTCTACCGCTACATTAGGTTGTACATGTTCAATTATTGTTTTGACCAAAGTGTAAATGTTCTTATCATTAGAAACAATTTTTTTGTTAAAATCAACTAATCACTTATCCAATGTTTGTTTTCTATGTTTTCTTTATTAAATTACATCTAAAAATCATAAAATTAAAAAAGATTAGGGTTCCTAAAGGTCGTTTGTTTACATAAAATTCTACACTGCATCTATCAGCCTGTGCATTGCAACTATCTATTTGTACTATAGAAATAGTGTGACACATCTATTGTCGACTGTGACACAATTGTCTGGAGAAACATCACATCTCTACATCAGCCAAAATTCTTTCCTTAATGAACAAAATTGAACCGCAACTGTGTGCAACACATTTGCATAGTTCTGCAACACAAATATTATTGACTATACCGTAGTTGTAATCTTATGCACCACATTTGTTTGATAGGAAAAGTAGAGTTAAATTCAAGGACTGTATTAAAACTTGATCTTTACATAGAGTTCCACAATCTGAAACAATCAATTTTCATTGCATATTGAACATTTCTTACTTTCATGTTATAACAAAGTCATCATTTTAACATCATTATCATAGACTCCTTAAACCATCATGTCTTAAAAATATTAAAGTTGAATACCAAAAACAAAGTTTAGAGCTCAAAGTTTAGAGTTGTCATTTGGAAAATCTCAAAACCTTGTCATTTACAAATCTACCCCATTGACGAAATTTGGATTGCATCTCATTAGTCTAGTTGTGAATTCACTTTTTACAAAAAATTTGATCAAAAATTGAAACCCAACTCATTAGTCTAGTTGTGGAATCACTTTTTATCAAAACCATCACCATCACTTAGAGGTTTAAGATTTTACATGTGGTTATGCTAGTCCCACAACTAAAAAACTTGTCAAAGTTATCATCTTTTTTAGGATCCAAACTTAAGGTAACAAATGTATCTTGCATTTAGCAAAATATTACCAAACAAAAATCACAAAAACATAGTTTTCATTTTAGTCATTTACCTTCAAAATTTCCCAAAATCAAAAAATATCAAAAACATAGACTAGATTCATTCTTAGTTGTATTCATACCACAAAATTTAGCAAAAAACCAAAAAAATACAAAAATATAGAAAAAGACAAAGTTCAAACACCATCACTTTTATGGTTGTCACACGATCACAAATTCAAAGATGAAAAGGGATGGAATCATCTTCTCATCTTATGTACAACCCAACTACTGATATGAGCTTTGGTGAGAAACCTAGTAGTCACACAAACTCCCAAAATTAGACTCTTCCCCCCTTTAGAGGATTACACTTTGAAAGAGGTCAACTAAAGGCTCACACTTGAGGAAATAAAAAATTCATTTCAAGATCCAAGGATCTTGAGAATTATTAATGAAATTGTGTGAGCAGACCTCAACATATTTTATGCAATTAACACATGGAGCTAAGCTACTATATGATTTTGACATAAAATCCATCATAGGGGAGAGTCCTAACACTTTGACACTAGGATTTGATGCTTCGAATAGACCTACATCATCACTTACACCTACTACATCACAACCCACACCATAGTTGAACATAGGCATTCCACCTGTCCAATCATCTCACTACACACAAACTATGAATGCTACACCCCCACCTCCATCCACTAAACCCGTGGAAAATTCATTTTCCTCTACATCTACAACTACAACACCAACTCACACCATGACTGCAACCCAAATTTCATCCCATGCAACTACATCAAGTAAGACATGAAAAGACTAAACCTTTGTATCTAGGACCACGAGTGGGTACCACATCCACTTCACAAAATGTAAATACACCTCTAACAAGGACTCGACCCTTCTTCAAAATAGATCCCAACATCTCTCCACCCCAACAACAATCTAACAATCTAGGTTCACAATCTACGTTTGGGTTTTCTGAACCCCTACCTCTACAACAACCCAACAATCTAGGTTCATCATCTACATTTGGGTTTAATCAACCCTCACCTCAGCGAAAAAAACTATCATGGTTCAACATATACATTTGGGTTTAATCAACCCTCACCTCCACTACAACCAAACAATCCTAGTTCAAACTTCACAATTTGGTTTTCTCAAACCCCTTCACAACAACCAAACTATCATGGTTTTGCATACATAATTGGGTTTAGTCAAACCCCTTCAAAAGGACTAAAATATCTTGGTACATCATCCACATCGAGTGTTATTATTCCTCCACCATCATGCAAAATCCCGCACACACCTCACAATATCACCACTACGTTCTACCCATGCATCAACATCAAAATATGCATGGATTTAATCCACAACACAACACAAACCCATTCGGGAACCCCTCACAAGGTTCCTCACAATACATCACACCCACCTTGGTCCCAATAGTACCATCACCCATGTACCTAATAGCTTAGCAGTTATAAACATTGCGAAATTAGATGACTAATATGCATATAACTAGGACTTGAAAAGCATAATCGGTGGAGGACCTATGTCCTTACCACTTTGATAGGAGCATTCACATGTGTCCCTTTCCCATAAATTTTATTGTTCTAAAATTTGATAAATACAAGGGAAAGGGTGACCATGTTGGACACATACAAGAGTTCCACACTGCGTCCTTAGACGTGGCACATGAGCATACATATTTCATGAAATTTTTTCCACAAAGTCTGGGAGGACAAGCCCTACAATGGTTTGCACGCTTACCTTTAGGTGTACAAACTTGGAGTGAACTTATGGAAAAATTCATCATACGCTTTTCATACAACATATCAATTGATGTCAACATTACCCATTTGTGCGAAGAAAAATAGAAAGATGGTCAAACCTTCACATCATTCTTACAAAGATGGCAAAGCTTAGCTAGCAAGTGTGCCTACCATATACTAGAGAAGTAACTAGTCCAGATATTCATGGAGAACATCAGCAAGGAGGCCCGATTCCACTTACAAATCCATTGCTCTAACACATTTGATGATGTGATACAAAAGGGGTTATCCATCAAGAAATCCCTCATAGAAAAAGGGCTTGTCAATTCTTTTAAGGAGAATAACAATTATTCTTCTAGTTTGAAACCAAATGAGAACAAATTTTGGTCACAATAAAAAAGAGTGATGAATGATGGTGTTGTAGACACAAAACTCATCAATAAACATCATCATGTGCTAAATCTAAAAGGATCCACAATGACGAATTTACCAATAAAACTCCATAGAAGTGAGAACAAACTACCAATGTGTCTCAAAATAACACACCACGCAGTCCTCCTAGGGCCCCTCAATTGAGGTGAAAGTATACTCCCTTAGGGAAACCCATTGAGGCAATTTTGAAGAAATCTCCAAAATAATATCATCTAGTTACTTGAGATCAGACATTATGAGCCAAGTCTGTTCAAACCAACTTGGTGAAATGATAATGATTTCTATGAATATCATAGAATTAAGGGACATAAGGTGTCTGCTTGCTTCTAAATAAAGAACCTTAAACACGATCACACAAAGCAAGGTGATATCCAAATAGATGACCAACTAGAAACCTTTAACAAAGATCACACGATCTTCAAGGACCCTTTACAAAACCATGCGAATGGAAAAGCCTCAAGTTTTGGAATAGGCAGAAAATTTGATGCCAATTATACTAGTCTCCTATGAGTACACAGTGAATCATATCCGTTCATCATATGACCATAATGCATCCCACGCCACCATCAAATATAAAAATATTGAATGTGTGGTTGCCACTAGGTGATTGAAGGTGATTCTACAAGGAGCCCCTTCCAAACCTCAAAAAATGCATGAATACAACTTGCTTGATCATCTAGGAAAGACCGCAGCTCAAATCTCATTTCTTGAGTTGCTACACACTTCTTTTGAGCACAAGGCTATTCTAGGTAAGGCATTGTAGGATTCATCCATCCCGATAGACTTAAATATGAATCATTTTTAGGCCATGGTAGGGTCCTTAGCTACCAACCAACACATAACATTCATCAAACATAACTGTAATTCATAGAAATAAAATCACAATGAACCATTACATCTTAAGGTATACGCTAAAAAACACAAAATCAGATGATTTTTGATAGATGGTGGAGCAGGGTTAAATATATGCATGTTAAAATTAGAAACTACCATGGGATTCTCAAAGGATTATATAGACGAGTCAAAGAGGATCATAATATGTGAGAATGATATGGAATGCCCCTCTAAGGGTGTCATCGTGCTACTAATTATTGTGGGTCATACTATATAGGACACAGTATGTCAAGTTCTAGATCTAGACCTACCCTATAACCTTTTGCTTGGATGCCCATGGATTCACTCCATGAAGGTTGTCCCTTCCACGTACCATCAATTTCTGAAGTTCCCCTACAATGGAGTAGAGATCACTATTTTCGGTGATCCTGATCCCTTTCAATATTACAATAACTTGAGAGGAACACCTAAGAATTAGGTACCTAGCAATCAGTAGAGCTCATCTACCCCTTCCTCATCACAATACATTGACCCAACTTCTCTGTCAAAAGTCACACCATTACCAAAAAATTCCCTTATACCAAGGTCTAGATCCAAGACGAAGGAGTTGGAGAATACAATATTGAAATTTTGTTCTACATGGGGAAACTCACATTTGTACCAAAAAATTATGGAAAACCCCATCACATCAAGAAAGATCCCAAGATGACGATTCAGTATCACCCACCCACGACCTTCACCAAGTAGGGAAAATTGGGAAAGGAATGTATCGAGGAAGACCTCTCTAAATGGATATATAGAGATGAAGAGGATGAGATACATGTGGATCTACCTATAGAAAAACATTGCAAGGGGTTTTGACATAGTGAAATATAAAGGCCACAATGGGCACAATTGCCTTGGACTACCAAAACAAGGTATGATAGAACCTATCCTAGCAAGAAAATGACTGCATAACACAGAGCTAGGGTATCAACCTCTAAAAGTGAAAGGTCCAAGTATCATGGTATTTCAAAAGGAATTCATTAATGTTTTTAAAGTTGTGGAGACATCTAAGGATTACCATACTAAAATGGACTCTAATGAATGGGAATGGGGTTTTGATAAATCCTCTAGCAACTATGACCTAGTTGAAACCTTTTGGGAGTTTGACCTATCCCTCCTCAAACCAAATATATGAATGGCCATGCTTGGATCAATACCTTTTGGGATCTAGATAATTCCTCCATCTTCACCTTATCCACCTCATCCATCATATTTGTTTATACTAGCAATGACATACCCTTACTTTACCCCCAACTAATTGCTTAGGACCAACAAAGTCCATCGATCTTTGACCTATTTGAAAATGATGAAGAACTTGTTGATTTTATGGGACTTAGAGACAAAATACCAAGCGGGGGTCATAAGGTTGGATTCTCCATTGATCTTGACACGATTACATACTATGGGGAGTCAGGCCCGCATTTTAGTTGCAAAACAAAAGAAATAAAGAAAAACAAGTCTATGGGTGAAAATCATAAGGCGCCTACAGACATAGAAAAAAATAAGAAAAATGATGTATCCAAAGGTGAAAATCTCTCTGATGCACCTAAGGATGGAAGTTTGGACCCACTCACCACAAATCAATAGAAATCCCAAATGTTGGTTGAGAAGTCACAAGAGTTCAACATCAACACATCAAAAGATAAAAAATTATACACTTTGCAGCATTCTTGGCAGATGTAGAGAAGCTAAAATTCACTGAATTTTCTCAAAAAGGAAAACCAACTTTGCATGGTCCTATGCAAACATGCTGAGACTAGGCCCTAAACTAATCTTGCATCACCTACCTATCCTTCTTAATGCTAAACCTTTTAAGAAGAAGTTGAGGAAGATGCACCTGCAAATTTCCTTACTAGTTAAAGCAGAGTTGAAAAACTATTGGATCTTGGGTTCATTTGACTCATTGATTATGTAGATTGGACCTCAGATCTAGTGCTAGTCACCAAACTGACTAGGGGCATCCATATTTGTAACTGACTTCAGAGATCTGAACAAGGCTTGTCTTAAATATGATTTCTCGTTACCCAATATAGACATGATCATGAATCTTATAGTAGGATATGAGATGCTATTACCGATGGATGGTTTCTCTAGGTATAATCAAATCAAAATTACAACAAAAGATCAACACAAGATAACTTTCACTTTTGCTTGGGGCACATACTATTGGAACGCCACACCCTTTGGTCTTAAAAATGTTGGAGCTACTTATCAAAGGGAAATGACTATGATCTTCCACAACATGATGCATAAACTAATGAAAGACTATGTGGATGAACTCCTAGTAAAATATCTCACGAGGGATGATCACTTAGTAGTACTGGACATTTCTTTTACAAGGTTGGTGTTGGCCTCCTACAATAATTTAAAAAATAATCCCTTACAACCATGACTCAGAGATTGGAAATCTAATTTGAATAGCTATTTCAATCATCATGAAGGCGCATTTAACTTGTCAACCCAGGGATGTGAACTTGAAATGGGTTAGCACAATATGTGCACTAGGAATCCAAAGTAGCCATATTCATCCTACAACTAAGAAAGACACAATGATGAAAGTAAATTTCTTGGAAGGAAATAAAATAAGTGTTGAGCATCAGCCAATAATTAAATGAAGCTGAAATGTATGACATAAAAGAAAATCTGAGCAAACAAATAGGAAACTACTCTATCTTCTTTGGCTGCAAGAACAGTCATAGAATGGAATTCTAGTGGCTATAAGAACATACTGAGCCAGATTATTAACTAATTATTGAAATAAAAATAATAACTAACTAAACTAAGGGATGGGACATAATAATCACCTAGTGGGCCCCCTTGGATGAGTACCCCTTAAAAAAAATGTAAACTCAGATGCACGAACTTATAACTTCATTTCATTCATTGGAAAACATGAGTATAATCGATCAACATGACTGTATTACTAAAAAAACTAAGTGTGAGTACATCATCAGATTAAGCAACCCCTTGAGAAGGAGCATCCGAGTTTTATTTATAAGAAAAGTAGCTACTAACTAAAAACCTAGCAAGGTGGTCAACTCCCAAAGAACAAGAGGACACCAAATTAGGGAAAGCATAAAAAGACACATGCACAAAATCTGGCCCAACATGTTTTCCTAAAATGAAAACTCAGCACAACGATAACACCTATATTCGCTCAACAAACAATTAAGACCTTTTACAAGGCGGTTACAATCTTGATTTGAATGAGGTATCTCCTGCCATTGAGAGTCTTCCTTCATTGAATGACCACCTTGTTGACTAGTATAGCGGATGACCAGCTAGCAAGATCTTCCTTAATGGCAAGCCTATAATTATATCTACATGACAATATTAGTACGCACAATAATTACATATCTATAACTATCTCAAAGTGACATTCATTAATCCACATGAAAAATTAATATAGATAGTTCATATAACATGTCAATGTCATTTAAAGGTTATGAAAATAAGCTCATGCCCAATGTCTATGGTTTTAAGGAAATATCATAAAAAGGTCAACATCCAAACATCAAAGTCTACGACAACTGCAGCAAATGGATAACAAAACTTAAAAAATACTTTTTAGCTTAAAAGAAAGATGTTTCTCCTTCAAATACAAAGCATAGAGCCTTGGAGGAGTCCTGCACTCTAAGATCTAAAGTACTAAGGCTTCCATATTATCCACCTTTTTCTTTAAAGAAGAAACTTCTTCATTCTTATCCTCAATCTCTTCATCTCTCTTTTGAATTTCCCTCTTTATCCTTCGTTTCTCAACTTTCCATTCTTATTCCCTCCTTTGCACTTTTTTCCATAAGTTCATGGGTACCATGTGCATTGAAGAATCAAAGGGCCAATGTATTCCTACAAAAAAAATTCCTGGCACTTTTGCTTGCTCTTTATAGGGTACCAGTTGTAGGCATTATGTTTGTTCAACCAATTCCAGCTACAGGGACTCAAGTTCATGTTCTTGTTATTTCTGCAAGAACTCTTGCTTTTGCTCTTGCTACAGGAGCTCTTGATTTTCCTCATACACTTGGATTTCAACTTCATCTACAATGTCAACAAGATCTACCAATGTTATGTTTGCTGCTTCCTCAAATATGCCCTTTTCCTTGACATTCACCTACCCTATTGGAATTCTTGTATCCTCCCGTGATGTTTCTTTAAGCCTAGGGATTCCCTCTAGAGATACACCAACCCAACTGGTCTTGATTTTCTAGGAGGGTTTCCATGCTTTTCTTTTGCTATAGGAAGAATAGTGTTAGCCTTCCATTTATTAGAGCTTGAAACTTCTTTTTCTGTCATTTTATTTTTAGCCTTTCCCTTTTTTTATTTATGCCTTCTTCTTTTGTGCCCTAGTTCTCATTATGATTCTAAGAGGAATATAATCATTAGAATCTGGAGAGGAAATTTCTTTGTCTGAATGTTTAGCCTCAAAAGAACTAATCTCTATGGTTTGCTTGGCTGCAAGAGGGTTTAAACTAGGGCTCATGCTGAAAGTTGAGGCTCTAGGGGTGGCTGGAACATTTCTCACTCTCCTACTAACCCTACAAGGTTGAGGCAAAACCCTAGGTCATAAATTCTCTAGTCTAATTTTTCAATATTCAAGAAGTCTTCCCAAGTCATATCGAACACATCATGTAGAGACTTCTCAGCCAATAATTTGATCATACAATGGTGGGAAATGGAATTGTCCGTACCTTTTTGGGTCTCAACCACCATGATTGAAAGAAGGTGGTATAGCACGTTTGGAACATTCATTCTTCTCCTGTGCCTCATGTGGTTTAGGAGTTTGAGATGCACAAAATGTAGATTCAACCTACGACCTTCACAGGTAATGTAATTTAGAACATAAATTGCTATTTGCATCCATGGCTCAGGTAGAGAGATTCTCTTCACACCTTGTTTGTCCACACTCAATGGAGGGTCGCCAAGTTCTGTAAATTCAGCCCTAGCTGACTTTGCATCTCTGGTAGCAGGAGAAATGTTCATCGTCGACATGAAACCCTATAACTTCTGAAATCATCACTTCAGGGGATATGACCTCCAACTTTTTTACCATGGCCTTTCCTTTAGACAATGTCTAGGAAAATTACAATGTAAATTCTTCATCAAAACCATTTAGCTTTAAGAAATAATCTAACCATTTATAATTTCTGAACTCAACCAGGCAAGGTGCGTTATGCAGTAATTCATCATAAACTGTGGGTTCATTTTGAATTAACCCACCTGTTATGCCTTGCATAACCACCCCATCTTTTGCCTTGGTCAAAATGGGTCCCCCTTTGTAGATTTTCATCTCTTGTTGTATTTTAAACAAAGTTTGGAGTCTTTCTCCTTTCAACACTTTGTTTTATTTTATTTTTGTCTGTCGGAATTGGAGCCGGAACCAAATCGGGTTCTAAACCACAATCAAAACTCGTTCCGAGCCCCATCCCGATAGTCTTTCTTTCGGTCTTTTGTTTTGTCTTCAGCGGACCTGGAACTGGAGTGGGTGTTAAGTTAGTCTTTATCGAAAGTTGCAAAATCATAATCGATTCCTCCCCCACCTCCGCTATTTTGACTTTTGGTTTTGGTCTAAGTCCTTTTGTTTAGTTTTGTTATGTCGGTTTTTTGTTTTACTTTTTGTGTTTGGTTTTGTTTTGTGTTTAGTTGGCGGACCCAAAACCGTAATTGGAATGGATTTTGGAAAATTCTTAAAATTTTCGAATCGGTTTCTATTTTAGTTCTGACCCCGCTATTTTTCTAGATCGTTGACTTTTTGACTGAAGTCGCACTGTTGTGAAGTTTTGGTTCTCTTTCAGTTCCGCCCCCACCATTTTTGGATCATTGATTTTTGACTGAAGCGTACTGTTGTGAAGTGTTGGTTCTCTTTCAGTTCCAACTCCGCCTTAACTGCGTTTCAATGCATTAATGACAGCTGCTCGTGTAGGTAGAATTCCTCATTTTTACCTTCATTAAGGATTAAACGAATCATTATTAGCATTGTTAAAAACCTAAAGAGCAAGGAAGAGTAGCGGTGGAGTTCATTTGAGTGAATCGATTGAATGAGGAGAAGATTATTGCTTGTGGATCAGTTTAGAAGGTTAGCTGGTTTCTTTTGTTTTTGAGGTAGGGTTTCTTATTGATGTTGTTCGTTGGTTATTTACTATTGCGGTTTTTGTATATATTTGCCCGTGTTTGGAATCATGTCTTTTTGTTCTTTGTTCTTAACAAATTCATGATTCTTGGCGTGCTTGTTTGAATAGGTTTTTGTTTTGTTTGTCTAGTTTTTCTTCATTTCTTTTACTTTTGTTTTTTGGTTCTTTTGTTTTAGGGCACGGTCGCTTTCACATTTTAATTGTGATCGCATCGTGCTATTTTGGATTTGTATTAAGATAGATTAAATTTAGGTTTTAAATGGTGATTAGTTGGATTAGAGATTTACAGTGAGGTAGATTAGAGATTTACAGTGAGTTAGGGTTAATTGAATCTCATTTTTTACTTAGGGTTTTATCGTGTATTCAATCGGGTAAATGGCAATGTTTAAAATTCATGCCCTAGTTTTTATCGTGTTTGTTAGATTAGGGTTTCATAGGTTTCTGTGATCACATTTAAATGATTAAAATATGATACCCTAAAATTCAGTCGTTCCCCATGGTCATATGAGTATAGTGTTTTAAAAGTTTTTTTTCATTTAATACGACCTTGGTTTTAATCATGTAGTTATAGGTTAAATTGATAAAACCTTTGATGATGTCATGGTCAACCAAGGTGGAGACAGGATCAGAATCGATCTTGAATTGGAGAATTCTATTTTGCAAAAGGTATCGATTCCATTTTCTTCCCGTTTCCGGCTCCGCGTATAATAAAGAAGTCTTTTGTCGAAATAATGATGACCAAGTTGGAAGTGGAGGCAAAATGGAAATAGAATATGGACAATAAAAATATGAAGAAAACCAAATCCGTTTTTCATTCCGATCCTGGTTCCGATCATCTTCCCGATTTCGACTCCGAGCCCGTTCATTATTAGTGAAATATCTATATCGGTTTTGGCTCCGAGTCTGGCAGTATTGTAAAAGAGACTATTTTAGGTTGTGTTTCTGCTTGGTTTCTACCTCCGGTGCATATATGAAAGGTATGGGTTTTAGAGCATGTTTTGGTGATGATATTTAAAGATCTAATTAGAGGTTTGGCTTGCAGGAAAGTTGAAAAGATGTCAGGAACATCAGGGGAAGCTGCTCGAAGGAACCAGCCTGCAGGAACATCAAAGGCAGCACCAAACCAAAGAAGTTAAAGCCAGAACAACTGCCTTATACCTTGAGGTATAATCATAGGAGTCTGGTTGTGAAGGTGAGCAAGGTGGAATTAGACTGGTCAGACATCACTGATATGAACTTGGGCTAGTACAACTTTGAGGAGTTACATGGAGAAACCTTTGTAGAATGAAAAAATCTAATAGGAAGAACACAAAGGATTGTTGATTCCGGCTTGGCACAAATTAATGTGTTCCCTTTATCAGTCCAGTGCCAGGATTTGATCTTAACAACAGCTAGTGCCTACAATCCTGCTACAAGACTATGCATGGATTCACAAGATAGGGTGATCATTGATCTTACTCCTTAGATGTTTCAAAGTATATTTAATGTCCCAGATCCTAAGAGCTTGGTGCAGTTGGATGAGGTAGAGGCCTTGGAGAAATATAGTAATTATAAGGACTCCAATAGGTCTCATTTGAACAAAAAATGGTTGAAGACAGAAAAGAAATCTCTATCCAAGCTTGCACACCAACCTAAGAGGGCAGATTTCAAGAAGGAAGTATCAGATTTAATACTGATGCTATCTAGGGTGTTTGGGAAGAGGGATATGTTCTACTTCAAGGAATGGATGTTTCCTTTCATCCAAATAATCTTATAGGGCGACCATCAGTTTGATTGGCCAATGATTGTGTCAAATGCTATCCATGATCAGCTGACTAACATCAAAAGCACTAAGTGTTTCTTTATGACTTCTTATGTGGTGTATGCAGCAACACGATTGGGTGTTTTCCCAGGTTTGAATAGAGTGGGCATAATGGGAGCCTTGGATGGACAGAAAAAGGTATGGGAGCACTATGACCAATTGTCTCTTCAAGTTGTTGAGACTCATTTCAAAAGAGTCAATGATGCATTTTTATGTGATCATCAACCAATTGAATGGAGATGCAAGATACTGGTTGAGTTAAGAAGCCATGGCATTCATTGTTGAATGGGGATGTTGGTACATCCAGTACCCCAAATTTACATACTTCAGGTTGGTCGGTTTTGAAGGTCATCCACATTTGCTTCCAAGATGCTGCAATAATAGGATAGTGCTAATGGAGTTTGTATATCAGGCTCTTGGAGTTAATGCTCGGTTTGGGATCAAACATAAAATCGGATGTCATAAGTTTACCATGAAGTTGGGTGAGTATGGTTGTCAACACTTGGTAGGAGAAAAGGTGGTTTGTAATGAATTGATACAATTGAAGTTGGGTTTATACATAGCTCATAAGTGTTTTGATCCAAAGGGTAAGATGTATTCCTTGTTGCCTTTAGTGTTTAGCAAACATTTCAATTTGCTAGAGGATTTTTGGAGTGATCGAAAAGATGAGTATGATCTAAGGAAGAAGAATTATGAAAGGCTATCTATCGCACTCATGTCTAAGCTTGGTGTTAAAGAAAATATTCTTGACACATTGGTGGATGATGGAATTGTATTGGATCCATCCTATGAGGCTTTAAACATTGGCACCAAGAGTCTGGATCCAATTGACTGGGACAGTGAAGAAATCATTGATATTAAGCGGATTAGAAGGACAGTGTTGGATAGAAGTGTGCAATGGTTAGTGCTAAGAACCCAGACTCCTCAAGAACCAGCCCCTAAAAAGGGTAAGGGATATAGGAGGATCAAAAGAAAGACGCCTCCCAAAGAACCATTAGAATTCCTTCCTCCAGACATTGAAGAAATAGAGCTTGAGGCAGTAGAGGATGAAGAGGAAACACAAGAAGGGGATGTTCCAGTAGGATCTGCTATTTCGACACCCACATTAGGCAAGTCATCCACACAAGTCCCACTTACAAGGAAGCTGAGTAAAGAAATTCAAGAAGGAGCTCTTCATAGCATGGCTGAAACTGCCAAGGGAAAAGAAGTGGAGGAGGAAATTTTGGAGGTTGAGACAAATTCAGATGAGACTCTGTTAGAGAAAGATATGCAAGAAAACATGCCTCTAGAGGAGGATATTGAGCAACTTTTGACACAAGAAGAGGAATGGAAGCTATTTGAGGATGCAAAAATAAATTCTGATGAAAAGGCGACAGCAGAGAAACAAAAGGAAATTGATACTAAGGTACAAGCTGATGCTATACTTCACCAACAACAATTAAGAACTAGACAAATTAAAGCTAAGGCAATAGTTGATGAAGTAGAGAGACAAAGAAAGCAACAAGAACATGAACTCAAGGTCAAAGAAGAGAATGGAAAGTTGGAACAAATACAAAAGATCCATGACCTTAAGGAGGAGAAGGCAAGGAACCAGAGGGAAAAGGAAATCTTGGTTGCTAGGTTGAAACTTGCAGAGGAAGCTTGACAAAAAGAAGAAGAAGTTGAAAGTTTAAGAAAGAAAAGGGATGCTGAAGAGTTGGTTAAGAAGCGGCAAGAAGAAGAAGCAGAAGCCAAAAAACTTAAGGCTTTGGAGGCATAAAGGTTAGAAAGGGAAAGACTAGAGGCCTTAGAAAAAGAGAAATTGGAAAGGGAAGCTCTAGAAAGAGAAAGAATAGAGAAGGAAGAATTAGAAAAGGAAAGGTTGGAAAAGGAAAAAGTAGAGAGAAATCAGTTGGAGGAAGAGAGGTTGAGGAAAGAAGAGGAAGATAAGAAAAGACAAGAACAGAAGGATAGGGAAGAGGCTGAAAAGCTTGTGTAGATGCATATATTGTAAGAACAACAAGAGAAGGCAAGGGTTGACTCTCAATCCCAGGTAAATATGCAGCCACCTTCTACAGTTATTGCTCCCTCTTCCTCTATGATGACTACTACTCCAAGTGCTCCTATATGGCTAAAATTGGATCTGTAGAAGAGGGCAGTAACCCCTTCACAACCTCTCAATTGGGAGGATACGATGAAGGGAATTGAGCAGGAGAGGCCTAAAAAGAAGGCTAAGATTCTACATTCTATCCGACTCACAGATAAAGGAGAGATTGTTGCTGAATGTGCCATGCCAATGATAGGAAAGGAGGTAGAGGACATGCAGCTAACGGATTATCAATTGAGTACTGTCAACTTGGGAAGGCCCACTAGGAATCAGCAAATGAACTTGATTGATGTGGTGGCTTCAACAACCAAATCAAGAATGATAAAGGATAAGCAAAAGAAATATGAGCTTAAGGCTCAATTGGATCAATTACATTCATTCTTGAAAAGTGTTTCCTCTTCGAGATCACAACAGGTAACTGCTATAGACATCCTAATTCGGTCACTTCCATATGATCAAAATCGTCTATTCTATTCATCTAGTTCAATAAATAGTGATTAAATAATTTATTTAATCATTATTTCATTTTCTGCCTAAGGTTCCTAAAGTATGTAATTAAATAAATTAAATACTTTACCTTACCCCTTTTCTTCTCTAAATTAAATAAGTATGACAAATTATTTAATTTAGTCTTTTAACCCATTTGAATTAAAACCAATTTTTAATTCCTCTTTTTCTCTTTTTTTGTCACATTCTCCATAACCCTCTTCTAATCCGGATTAAATTAATTAATCCGTGATTAGGATGTGCATCACTTAATCAAGATTAAGTGTCACATCCTCCATAATCTCCCACTTGCCTCTAATCCCTCATTAATTGTCTTAATCATGTGTTTGCACAACCTTAATCAAAATCATTAGCCACATTTGGCTTACCTTTTTCTAGTCAACTTTCCCACTTACCATTTTTAGCCTAAACTCCCTTCCCCATGTGAATTTCTAATTCACATTTATTTAACCAAGGTTCCTCTCTTCCCCATGTGAAATTTTAATTCACTTTGGTCTTCCCAAGGTCTTCCTCATCCCCCATGCAAATATGACATGTTATTTTACATGTGTCCAAGGCTTCTAGAACCTTGGACTTGTCACATCACCCACATGTGACAAATCTCTAGCTTTTTGGAGACCTCCTTTTATCCAATAAACTCTCCATTGAATGTTTTCTCCCACACACTTCCCCTTTTTACATGGAGATTTTTGAGGAATTCTAAAATTCCTCAAAAGTCTCTTTCATTCTCATTTGGGGAGAATAAGTTCATTTTTGAAGAAATCTTCTTATCCCCCAAGGTACCTCAAAGGTACTTGTCCTTCATCCACCTCATTTACTTCCCTTCCACCTCTTGTCCTTCTCTTCCACCTCATTTCCACATCACTCCACCCTAAGACATCTCACCTTCCACATGTCAAGATGTGAGGGCTTGTGAGTCCTCAACTCACCATAGCCCTTCATCTTGATCTTGTGGATCAATCCCAACCATTGAATTTTCTAGAGAATTCTATTTTAGCACTTATCTCATCAATCCATGTTGCATCAATTCATCTTGCATTCATTCAACTTCATTGCCATCCAAAAAACACACAAGACTTCAAAATCAAGGGCTAGCTAAGGAAGCAACAACATGAAGGTATAACAACAATCAATTTGTTTATCTTACTTCTATGTTGTCCACTTTCTTAGGCTAATCTTATTGAGGTGCCCTTTTATCTTGTTACTTTTCTTCATATTGCACTATTAGTTTTTTCTAACATCTCACATTAGGAAGTAGCATTTTATTAGGATCACATTTCTGGCATGTCCGGTGGGACCCACAAAGGAGTCTCTTTCTTTCACGTTTTCTGTTGTTAGCTTGTTTGCAAATTCAGGTCGCAGAGGGGCGAACTTGCCCTCTGTTTCAACCATTTTCTGCAAAGAGGCGAATCTGCCCTTTGTTGTTTTTGATTGTTTTCTGCAGAGGGGCAAACCTACCCTTTGTTGTTTTTGATGATTTTTTGTAGAGGGGCGAACCTGCCCTTTGCTGTTTTTGACTATTTTCTGCAGAGGGGCAAACCTACCCTTTGCTGTTTTCTGACAATTTTTTGCAGAGGGGCGAATCTACCCTTTGCTATTTCTGACTGTTTTCTATAGAGGGGCGAATCTGCCCTTTGCTATTTTCTGACTGTTTTCTACAGAGGGGAGAACCTACCCTTTGCTGTTTCTGACTGTTTTCTATAGAGGGGTGAACTTGCCCTTTGTTGTTTTTGACTATTTTCTACAGAAGGGCGAACTTGCCCTCCCAGTTCAACATTTTTCACTGCAAAGGTGCGAATTTGCCCTTAATAGCACATTCGAGAAGGTAAAAAAGGGACATTTTAGCTTCGTTTTTGTCTTTTTCTTTTGCTGTTTTGTGCTCTAACCCACTAATCCTATTTGTTGATGAGTGAAGTCAGATTTCGTGCTGGTATCTTGCATATTTTTGCTGTAAATCATAAAAAGGCAAAAAATAAACGACTGACATTTGCTTGCAGGGCCTTCGTTTCATTCTAATTTTTAAAAGTCTTTCCTTACTGCTTTATCTATTTACTTAGTATAAGTAGGGGAAAGTAATACTTGCTACTTGCTGTGTCTATTTTATTTGTTTTACCCTGAGGGGGCATTAGTTTATTTTCATCTTCCTCCTTTGCACTTTGTGCGGATCCGAAGGGGGTAGTTGGAAATGATTAGTGTCTTCTTCTTAGCAGGACTTGCTTGGAGATTTCATCACCCCAAGGGATGATTCCAACCACGCGTACCGGCAGGGTATATAAAGGGGGGAGAGCCAAAGCTATACCCCAATCGAGTTGCGTCATAATTAGCAGAACGTCGAAGCTAGGGTGATACCTAGATAGACGTGAAGAGTTGGTCCGAGCCTTTTAGTATCTCGCTGGGGCTCCCGACTCACGCTTGTGACAGACTGGTGTTCATGGTTGTGCCTCACATACCGAGCGTATATTGATAATTCCCTAGAAACCTTGTTCATCCTAGAGTAAGACCTTTGCCGGCCATACCCGTTAAACACTAGTCATAGGATTGTGCTTGTTCAAAGTGTCTTTCTGTGAAGAACCAGTAAATTTTGATAAGTCAAACCATCATTAAATCATTTAAAGTCCTTTCCAAAATCCCTTATCCAAACCAAGTTACATTTTCCACTGCAGAGGGGCAAACTTGCCCCACTGTTTCAGACTTTTTACTGTAGAGGGGCGAACTTGGCCCACTGTTTCAGCCTTTTTTACCACAAAGGGGCGAACTTGCCCCCTTGGTTCAGCTGTTTTACTGCAGAGGGGCGAACTTGCCCCACTATCTCAGCCAGTTTACTGTAGAGGGGTGAACTTGCCCCACCGTTTCAGCTGTTTTACTGCAGAGGGGCGAACTTGCCTCACT
The DNA here is from genome assembly GCA_007115665.2 of Sequoiadendron giganteum. NCBI lineage: Eukaryota > Viridiplantae > Streptophyta > Pinopsida > Cupressales > Cupressaceae > Sequoiadendron > Sequoiadendron giganteum. Next base: position 126,944,461 of record CM021107.1, on the reverse strand, counting down.
ATTTCAGCCTTTTCTGCAGAAGTGCAAATACGCCCCCTGAACAGACAGTTTCATCCATTTGACCCTTTTAAACCTCTGCTTGAATCCCTGAAGCCTCCATTTGACCACTTGATCATCCTAAACATTCATTTGACCAATCCAAACATCCATTTGACTATTCCAAACCTCCATTTAACCTCTCCAAAAATGTCCATTTACCACATTCGCATTGACCATTCCACCATTTGGGATACCCATCTTATCGTAAGACCTAAAACATCTTCAACAATACATCTTCCCTTTGCATCCATCATTATTCCTCAACACAAAATCCCTTAAAACCTTTTGTTAGGAGTTGTCTCCCGAATTGACCAAGGCATTAAATTGATCGTTATCCTAATCCTTGTCTTCAACCTAATCAATCCACTTCTATCTTGAGGCGGATTTGTGTTGTAAGTCAACATCATTGGCCCAAATCAATCCCCTTCCATCTCAAGGTGGATTAGGTATCATAATAATTGATTTAATCCGATCAACCAACGTTACAAGTCACCTAGGGTGGTCTCGAAATCAGGTTTTAGAATCCCTTCCATCATCCAATCATCAATCCAAATCATCATTTAATCCAATCCAATCCAATCATCAATCCAAATCATCATTTAATCCAATCCAATCCAATCATCAATCCAAATCATCATTTGATCCAATCACCAATCCAATCATCAAATCCAATCATCATCCAATCATCAAGTGATACATCATCACTTGATCCAATCAAATCCAATCATCATCTAATCATCAAGTGATACATCATCACTTGATCCAATCAAATCCAATCCTCATCCAAAGCATCAAGTGATACATCATCACTTGATCCAATCAAATCTAATCACCACCCAATCACCAAGTTGACACATCAACATTTGATCCAATCAAACCCAATCCTCAATCCAATAATCAAATCGATACATCATCATTTGATCCAATCGAATCAATCCTCATCCAAATCCTTAATCGATACACCATCAATTGATCCATCATCCAATCTAAGTCAATCAATCCAAATCATCACCTAGATCATCCTCTAGAGATTACATCTTGAAATCACCTAGTAGTTTTGCACGTTGATGCCCGTTCAAACCCGTTCACAAATGAAAAAGCAAATGGCAGACCAAAAAAATTAAGGCTCCCAACCAAATGTCCCTCAAGATCCTAATAACGTTCCACACAATCCTCATAATGGCATCTCATCTCAATCAGACACAGACATCTAGAACATCACACCACCTAGTGACAAAAACATGGTCAATCAACCCAAAGTCATCGTTGACGAATATCTCAGTAATCCTACCAATGTCCAAATGATGGATCACCTCCTAAATGAACGTGGGGATAAGATCGTTGCCACCTTACTCATGAAGGGAGTTAAACCACTATCTAGTTTGAATACATCACAATATGCCCTTCCCCCATTTTTTGACCCACAAACCTCACAAAACGTTCCAAAAAATTCCTACATTCCTGAAGGTGCCCCCACTGAAAATTCGTACCACCCCGAACTTGGAAATGCTGTCATTCATCAAGTCCAAGAATATCCTCATCTTCCAACCACAACATCTACTATTCCACCATCTGATCCTAATGACCCTCATACCTATGGCATGCTGCAATACATCCCATCTGCTCCACCACTTCCTCCCCCATATTCTAATATTGGGGGCACACCTCCACTTAACAATGTGCTACCTCCTCAATTCCAACAACCTCCAAATAATCCACACCAATCCACCACACTACCAGCACCACCACAACATGTTGCTACTGTTAGAGGTTCATCTCAACACTTGCATCCATAACACCCTTCCGTTCTCACACAACCATCACATCAAGTGGTGCAACATACATCTCAACAACAACAACACATCTCACCTAAGCCATCTCAAAAACAACAATACATCCCATCTCACCCGCCTCAACAACAACAAACCTTATCTCATCCACCTCATCAACAACAACAACAACCTCCACAACAACATGTGCACATCCCTACGTAAATACAACATAACCCGCTTACCAAATACCTCTATCATCCCACTAGCACATACACTTTTCCATCCCATACAAACCCTCATTAGAATGTGCAAAACCAAACGCATACCCAACCGCCACCTTACGCCAATCTTTCACAACCTCAACACCATCCCCATCAACAAACATCAAGTCCATACCCATATGCCACACAACAACCCACCATTGCGCCACAATACCAATCCTACCCACCCCACTTGCAACAACAACAAACTCACCAACAAGTGACACCTTACGCTTCTTATTATCAACAATCGTCATCACATCCAAAAAGAGGCCTTACCTCTACGCATTACCAAAATTCTATGCAGCAACAAAACCCCTCTCTCATTTCCTACTATCAACAAAAAGTGGCTCCCACTCAATACAATCAATCATCCAATTATCAAACCACCTATAATCAACCAATGCATTCATATCCAACCCAACCCATCTATGATCCAATGACGGTAGGGCCATCCTCATCATACCCACAACATTATCCATACACTCAATCCACTTTGACTCCCATGACACCCATCAATAAAGACTTGGAAGAAGTAAAAGCTGCATTAAAGGACTTACAAGCTGGATCGGGAAAACAATCCTTCAAGTTTGAGGACATATGCCCTTATCCATTTGATCCCTCCATTTCCTTGATTCCTTTTCCTAAACATTTTGAGATACCCAAATTTGACAAATGCAAAGGAACCAAGGATCCTAAAGCTCACTTTCAAGGGTTCTATGCTCATTGCAAAGAGGTCATGCACAATGATAATTACCTTATCTGAATTTTCCCTAAAAGTCTACAAGGGGTCGCCCTCAACTATTTTATGGGTCTTGAAAAGGGATCTATCAAAACCTTCGCACAATTGTCCGAACAGTTTGTCTCTCATTTCTCTTTTAACCTAGAGAAAGATATTAACACACTTGATCGCCTCAAAGAAAAACAACGTGACAGAGAGACCTTTGCAAGCTACTTGCAAAGATGGTGTGCCTTGGCTAGTAGGATGAAATCCCCACCAACAGAAAAGGACATGGTCATGCTGTTTATCGAAAACTCCCACTCGGATATGGTGCACAATTTCCAACTCCACTATATCACTACCTTTGTGGGACTTGTGGAAAAAGGCCCCATCTTAGAACGAGCCCTTGTCACAAGAGGACAAGTCAAACATTTCAATTCTGATAGAGAAAAATCCTTTGGGGATAAACCTCGCTATTGGAATAGAAATAAGAATTCAGTCAATGACGATGTCACAGACACCAAACATGTTCAAGTGGCCACCACTATGTAAAGATACCCTCCTCCACAACAACCATCAGTTCAGACCACCATATCCGTCCCTCAAGGGGCACCACGGCAACAATCCAATGAAAACAACCAAGGGGGCAACAAACGACAGTTTACTCAGTTGGGAGAACCCCTTAGCATGGTGTTTAATAAGCTTCTTCAAGCTAACTACCCCATCAAATATCCTATTACCAAACCTCTCGATACGTCTAAACCCAAGCCTGCTTGGTTTAAAGACAATGAATACTGTGAATTTCACAAAATTAAGGGACATACCTTGGACAAATGTCAAGGCTTAAAAACCTACATCCAAGGTCTCATCGATCGAGGTGAAATCCATATGGATGCTAATGCAGCATCCTCATCGAATGCTCAACTACAAATATACCAAAATGCCTTTCCTAATCATAACCAGGGTCCTAGTACATCCAACTCAAATTCTGGACCTAGCAATAATAACCAGTCGAGAAATAGTACCAATAACATCAGCTACAAAAATATACCTTACAATTATCAAGGTGTGGTATCATACGTAGAACAAGTGGAACCACGTGTATACATGATACGCGTCAAAGGAAAGGATTCACAATGTGCTGTTGCTACTCAACGGACTCGCATCACAGTCCCTACCGCATCTCCATCCACCAATTCCCAATATAACATCCTAGACCATCTAGGTAGAACTACAACCCAAATATCCATTTTGGATCTACTTAAGTCATCTCCCATACATCAGGACATCTTAACTAAGGCTTTGCAAAGCACACAAGTGCCTGATAATATTGACCCTACCCAATTTCAAGCATTGGTAGGCAATCTTTCATCAACCTATCAGCTAGCCTTTAGCCAAAAGGACATGCCACATCTTGATTCAAGCCACAACCACCCCCTCCATCTTGAGGTCGGTGTCAATTGTCAAAAAGTAAAAAGGGTGCTGGTAGATAATGGTTCGGCCCTAAATCTTTGTACGTTAAAATTCATACAATAGGTTGGATATAGCCAAGCTGATCTAAAAAGTCAAATCATCACCATCAAGGCGTATGATAATGCAGAGCGGGATTCTAAGGGTATCATTTTCCTCCCTATTCAAGTGGGCCCCATTGTACAATACAATATGTGTCATGTTCAAGACCTTGAACTCCCCTACAACATCCTTCTTGTCCGTCCATGGATTCATTCTATGCAAGCCGTACCATCCACCTATCACCAATGCCTAAAGTTCCCATTTCAAGGAATGGAAGTCACCATACAAGTTGACCCCCAACCTTTTGAGTATTTTCGTGCCTTGGAAGCTTATTTTCCGCATTCGCATTACTGTCCAGGAGTCAAAATGGGGGCAACCCCAACATTTGATCCTGACCCATCCACCAATACACTAAACACTTCATCCCCACCATCATTCACACCTACTTCCACTGTCACCAAGGCCTAGATCATAGACAAGGGATGTGGCTCATATGAAATGCATACCACACTCAATGTGGCAACCATGCCACCTTCGCCTCGCACATATGGACAACCAATCCTGCCAGTGCCAAAAGTGGAAAAGACACTTACCCTCACTTCCAAGAACGTGGGGTCAACAACATTCAATGATTTGGGATCCCTCCAGGATGAAATGGACGAAGATATCAGTCAATGGGTTTACTGAGAAGAACCTAAACCAGCATGTCCCCTTATGGAATACTTTCAAGAGGCTTATCCTTGTGCATCCAAGTTTGTTGAAAAATTTCATTACCAAGCCGGAGGCGTTGGTACAGAAGAACAAGGAAAATGACTACCCATGAAGCACTTACCATCTGACCAAGAAATTTGGGATTGGGCTATGATACTAAACAGAAGGGTCCTGCAACATCCGCTAACACTTCTAACAATGTTAGTGTTGACAAAGGTTCCCTCGAAGACATACCGGAGGAAGAGTCCATCATACACGCGTATGATGATCTGGATCACATTGACCTCCCTACTATTTTCGAATGCTTATCTGTTTGTACCATAACTTTATCCCTTAAACATCCTGAGCTTATCGACTATGACCTACAAGGTAGCACACCTGTCAGTACATTGCCCTCAGAGGATACGTATGTACATCTAATGGGATTAGGGGAAGATGAACTCCCTAATCGCAAAAATAAGAAGAAACAAAAGCAAAATAGGTCAACTAGTGAAAACCTCACTAAGGCACTTTTTGACTTGGAAAAAGTAAAAATAAAGGATGTATCTGACAGTGAAAACCTTAATATGGCACTGGAAGATGGGGAAATTCATCTTCCCCTTGTAGGAACACAACTGTCTGAGCAATCTTCAATTCTCATTGAAGAAACTACAAGGGTAACCTATGTGGTCAAATCTTTATTTGAAGCAGAATACAACACCATTGTCCACATTCTTCAAGAAGGGGTCATCAACTTTGCATGGGCTTACTCTGATATGCCTGGCCTAGATCCAAATCTTGTTGTCCACCACTTGGATGTTTGTCCAAAGGCTAAACCTGTCAAATAGAAGCTCCGAAAGATGCACCCACAAGTGGCATTATTAGTTAAGAAAGAACTGGAAAAGTTACTGGATGCTGGTTTTATCAGACCCATTGATTACTCTGATTGGATCTCCAATATAGTACCTATTGCTAAACCCAATGGAGACATCAAAATCTGTACGGATTTCTGAGATCTTAACAAAGCCTGCCCAAAGGACGACTTTCCCTTGCCTAACATCGACATGTTAGTCGACATCATTGCGGGACACGAGATGCTATCCCTCATGGATGGCTTCTCTGGTTACAATCAGATTTGGATTGCCCCTGACGATGAACATAAAACCGCTTTTACAACATCTTGGGGTACTTTCTGTTACAATGTCATGCCCTTTGGTCTCAAAAATGCAAGGGCAACATATCAACGGGCAATGATGGTTATATTCCATGACCTTATCCATATCATCATGGAAGATTATGTTGATGACCTACTCACAAAATATGGAACTAGAGAAGAGCACCCTGCCATTCTAAAATGGATCTTTGAGCGCTTAGAACAGTACAAGCTTCAACTGAATCCAAAAAAGTGTGTGTTTGGTGTCACATCAGGGAAACTCTTGGGCTTCATAGTATCCCGAAGAGGCATCGAGGTTGACCCCGCTAAGGTGAAAGCTATCATGGATATGCCTCCACCAAGAAACCTAAAACAATTAAGGAGCCTCAAAGGGAAACTACAATCCATCCACCGGTTTATAGCCCAACTCACGGATAAATGTCAGTCATTCACCTACCTTCTCAAGAAAGACACCAGCTTCAAGTGGAATCAATAGTGTCAGTTGGTTTTTGACATGATCAAAGGATACTTGGCCCACCCATCAATTTTGATGCCACCTATCCCTGGCAAACCACTCTTGTTGTACATATCTACCATGTTAGTTGCATTGGGGGCATTATTAGCACAACATGATGAGTCTTCAAAGGAACAGGCGATCTATTACATTAGCCGCACACTGGTCGGTTATGAGCTCAATTATTCACTGATGGAAAAGCCCTACCTAGTTGTGGTCTTCAGCACACAAAAGCTACACCACTATATGCTTAGTCATCCTATAAAATTGATATCCAAAGTCGACCCCCTCAAGTACCTGCTATCCAAGATAGCCTTGACTGGTCGAATGGCTAAATGGATCATGCTCCTCAGTGAGTTTGATATAGAATATGTGGATAGAAAGACCATTAAAGGACAAGTAATAGCGGATCAGTTGGCAGATGCCCCACTAGTCGACGCTTATCCCATAGAAACTGAATTTCCAGATGAAGGAGTATTTGTGGTCTCAGAAGCCACCACCTGGACACTATACTTTGATGGATCACACACTCATAATGGATCGGGGGCAGGAATCTTGCTTATCACCCCCCAAGGTGACTACATACCAAAATCATTCAGACTAGCTTTTCCCTGCACCAACAACATCTCTGAATATGAAGCCCTTCTCACAGGCCTCAGAATTGCAGTCCAATGGCACATCAATCATCTGCATGTTTTTGGTGACTCCGAGTTAGTCATAAAATAGGTCAACGATGAGTTTCTAACAAAAGATGAAAAGTTGGTGCCTTATAAACGAATGGTGGATGACTTCAAGAAATATTTCACTACCATCCAATTTGAGTAGATCCCGAGACTCCAGAATAAGGCAGCAGATGCTATGGCTACCATTGGTTCTCTCCTCGACATGCCAAAAGATTGCACAAATTGTCAGTTCCTGGTCGAGCAACTCCTAATCCTAGCGTATGATATCCCTGAGGGTGACATGGTGTGTGCTATTGTAGGTCCTGAATCCCCTTGGTACCATGACATTTACACCTACATTCATGCAACACCCTCCCGCCTGATCTCACAAGAAACCAACGTAAATCATTTATCCAACGCACAGCCCGCTACACCATTATCGGTGGTACACTTTATCGATGTGGGTATGATGCAACTCTCCTCCATTGTTTAGATGAAACTAAAGCCCGCATGGTGTTAATAGAGGTACATAGTGGTACTTGTGGGGCCCATTCTAATGGTATGGCTCTAGCCAAATGGATTCTCAGAGTAGGATATTATTGGCCCACAATGGAACAAGATGCTTGTGAGTATGTCAAAAAGTGTCTTCTGTGTCAACAACATGCAGATCTGATTCACGCTCCAGCACAAGAACTCCAACCCATCATGACACCTTGGCCATTTCACAATGGGGTTTTGACTTGATTGGCAAGATCTACCCTCCATCCTCTGATGGACACACCTTTATCATCACAGCCACTGAATACTTCACCAAGTGGGTGGAAGCCATTCCACTCACTCAAATCACTGGTGTTCAGATCTCTAAGTTCATCCTCTACCATATCCTTTGCAGGTATGGTATCCCCTCCGCCATCATCATTGATAATGGAAAGCCATTCAAAAATAAGTGTATGAAATCCCTTTAGGACACATATCATATCCAACATCGCTAGTCCACTCCCTATTATCCCCAAGGTAATGGGCAGGTAGAAGCAACAAATAAAACATTGATCAAAATCATTAAGAAGATGGTCAATAGCATTGGCCACGATTGGCACCTCCATATCCATCCTGCTCTTTGGGCCTACCATACATCCATCCGCACCCCTACTGGAGCCACTCCATATTCTCTTGTCTATGGCGCTAAAGCCATCTTGCTAATTGAAGTTGAAATCCCTTCGCTCTGCATCTCCCTCAAGAATCTCATCACCGATGAAGACACCTGAGTGGCACGCTTGGCACAATTAGAATTGCTAGATGAAAAATGGGTCAAGGCTTATAACCACCTGCAAGCCTATCAACATTGACTCAAAAGGAACTACAATAAGAAAGTCCACCCTCGCCAATTCAATGTTGGTGATTTAGTCCTAAAAGAGAATCAGTGGAATCAGCAAGATCGAGAGAAAAAGGGCAAGTTTGAAGCAAACTGGTTGGGCCCTTATGTCATCATTGCAAAGTATGGTTCTAGCACCTATAGGCTCTCCACCCCTAAAGGTGAGCCCTTGGAGGAACCCATCAACATCATGCACCTGAAGAAGTTCTACACTTAGATCAGCTGGGGTATCCTCCCTGGTAAAAGTCAAAAATACAAAAAAATTAAAAAATGAAAAAAATCCAAAAATAGTAAAGAGAAATAATTCATCCTATGGTGTAAACCACCCCTGTGTGGCGCCATGGATATGTACAATTGGTGAAAACCTGGCAATAGGCACCTCTCATATAGGGCTTAATCATTATCTACCTCACGTCCTGGTTACTTTATGGCTTATTCGCCAATTCATCAATCCCCATATCCTCCCAACCGCTTGCATCACCTCGTCGCTTGGTACATTCTGGTTGAGCTTTGGATGACCATCATCTGCTATCAAACACCTTGAGCTTATTATCCTAATCTGAGCTTGTTTCATCTTTTCTTGTCTATCTCCATCTTGGTCTCATTGTGCCTCCTTCTGAACTACGTTGCCCCTGCACTTGCACGTAGGTAAGGCTGATCATTTGATCTGCCCCCAGGGCTTCTCGTTCTATTCTTTTGTGGTCAAATCATTTGATCATTTCCCACCATCATCTGTCATCATCGTCCTCTCTCCGCATTTATCATCGTCTCCTCTTGAACTACGACACCTCTGCGCTTGGACGTAGGCAAGGCTAATCTTTGATCGGCCCCCGAGGCATTTTGTCCTTCATCATTTGTCCTCATGATCCACTTTTCGATCTTCTCCATCCTCGATCTTTTGTCGTGTCTAAACTACATTGCCCCTACGCTGGCACATAAGCAAGGTTGGTCTTTTGATTTTCCCCCGGGGCTTGTGTCTTTCTTGGTCCTCCATTGGTTTCCATCAGTCCACTTTCCGCTCTTTTCTCATGGTCCTTTCTTGAACTATGAGGGCTCTTTGCTTTCACATAGGCAAGGTTGATCTTTGATCAACCCTCGAGCCCCTAGGTCTTTAGGTTGTGTCTCATCCTCTTGTTGTCAGGTATGTCTCTATCGTCGCTGATTCTTCACAAACAAGATCTTCTCGTATCAAGGAATCTGCCCAATGGCAATTATCCTACGTCATCTAGGTCACTTTAGCTTAGTATCCATCATCGGTCTTAACAAGATGCATCCTTCCTAATAGAACACATCAACCCCATCCATCCTTGGGATCTTATGGCAAAGGACGCTTGTAATTTCTTACGATCTTTTGGTACTTTTTGATTTTGTTTATCATTTGAGCTCCTTATAATCACTAGTCAAGATTGCCATGATCCTTTATATTATGGTGTGTTTTGCCTAGTTAACATAGGGACATGTCTTGACTATTTCATTGTTTCTGTCTACTGGGATGCTCCACATAGTACCCACCAAGATTCCTCTCAGATCTTGTGTTATTTTGGGGCATCCCTTTGTGCTTGTGGTTATTCCAATACCTGGTCCGACCAAAGTCATCGCAACTTTGGGGTATTGGGATAGCCTTCTTGTTTGTCGTGTTTGTTTTATGCATTAGACATTAATCTGTCTTGGTCTACATACCCTGACGTTGGATGTCTTATGCTATAGCAAAAATCAGTGCTCTAAAGGATGGCAAATTGCATTCATGTTGTATTTCATCTCATGCTGCATATTCCCTCTTCATCCTATCTTGCCCCTACATCTATGGCTTGTGGTTTTGGTTGTGCAAACTCTCATTCACTTTTACTAACTTTTCTTCTTAGGATCCTTACGGTCTTTGATAGGTACTGCAACCCCCACATCCTACACACATCATCTACCCATTGATACTTTATCCATTAACATCCATTTAAATTAAACATTCGTTCATTTATCCATTTGCATTCACATCAATTCATTAAGTTCATTTATCCATTAACATCCATTTACATTTTACATCCATTCATTTATCCATTTTGCATACCTCCATTACAATTATTCATCCATTCATTAAAATTCATTTATCCATTTTACATCCATTTTACATTCATTCATTACATTAATTTATCCATTTTTCATACATTCATTTATCCATTTTACATTCATTCATTACATTCATTTATCCCTTTACATCTATCCATTTACATTAAATTCATCCATTCATTAAGATTATTTTATCCATTCATTCATTTCATCCATACATTCCCATATCCATCTATGCATCATTAATACAATTGCATTACCATTCATAAATCATTAACATAATCACACATGCATAAGTAAAACATCCACATCAACACAAAAACATCATATACATATGCATAACATACATCTACTATCATAGGAACATCACATAAAACACCATATGCATACCATCCATTGCCAAAATGTGGCATAACATCAATAGGGACCATCACATATCATCATCAAAATAATACAATATCCATATCCAAAATATAGTCACCACACAATCACCTACATATCATACTCAAAATAAGGTGGATCACCACCATCTGGTACCTGTCAAAAGCACCTGCATCTTGTCACCTGTCATCCGCCTATCCTGAGCTACCCACACCTGACCTCTGAGGAGACTCAGGTACCGGTCCTCTGTATGTCGGAGTCCCCTGTGACTCACGCCTTGGAGTCCCAAACCGAGAAGGAGTCGACTGGAAGTCACTATATCCCCTGGTCCATGTCCCTAAAGACTGGGACGGTGCTAGCATCTGTGGTGTCTACCTAACATACTACGCTGTATGCTGCACCGGGTCGGGCAATGCCTGCTCATATGCACACCTCCAGTATGCTGCCTCCTGCATATACTCATCTCTCTGCCCAACCTAGTACCGAGCGACATTCTGCTCATGCCTATACCTATCCCTCTCTCTACTCATGGCCCGTTGCTCCTGCTCCCATGCCTCCCGTGCCACTGTCAATGCACGTATCTACTCTGTGGATCTCTCCCTCTCTGCCCACATCATCTCTGGCACAGTCCCATCACTCGGCCCTTGACGTGCCCACATTTGTGCTATATCCCCCTCAGTGTTCTCTGCCCGATCCACTGCTGCATCTCTCTAGAACTGTAGAATCTGGACCTATCTCCATAAACTATCCCTATCTCCCTGTAGAGCCTGCACCTGTCCCTGTACACTATCTCTCTCCCCTTGTAGAGCCTGCATCTATCCTTGTGTACTCTCTCTCTCCTGCTGCACTGTCTCCAGTCTAATCTCTATGGCGTCGGACCTCGACCTCATCTCCTCTGCAGATGCCTCTGCCATGGATGCCCTCTCCTGCAGTGTTGTCCTCTCCTCCTAAAATCCTACCACCTGATGTATCAATGTCTCCATCTCCCCCCTCCTGCTGACTCTGGCTGCCCTCGCATTTGCGTAACTATCATCACTACCTCTAGCCTATCTCGTTCCCATGTCACCCGAGCCAGCTCCCCCTATGCTCTCTCCACAGCTAGTATGTCTATCATCAGCTAGCTCACCACACGATCAAACACTATCTCCTCTCTCTTTCGTATCCTCCATACCTCTATCTCCACCCTCCTCACGTCCTCCTCTAGCACCCATATCCTCGCCTGGGCCCCTCTCAGTAAAACCACAAGATCGTCAACTGCAGCTGCTGGTACTATGGCTAAAGGCTCCATCACCAATACATCCAGGTCCATCGCCTCCCCCTCTCTCCCCTCCTACACCGGCTCTGTCTGGCGCATCAACCGAATCCTCCACAGCTGTCCATTCCTCCCCACCCTCATCAGTCTCCTCTCCTCCTACTCAACTGGTTGGACTCTCCTCTGTTGACTGCTCTCAGGCCTCTCCCTGGGCTGTCCTCTAACATCCATCACCCTCTCTGCCTCCTCCTGTGGATCTCTGACTCGCACATCCACCGGCGGCTCTGAGGCTCTCCCCTCCTCCTGCTCAGCTCTCACCTACACCCACCTCCGTTGTACTCTAACTCCAATCCTTGGTTGAGCAGCTCTCCCCTCCACCACCCGAAGCATCTCCACCTCTGGCTCACTCTCCAATCTCACCACCTCTATCTCCTCCCTCCTATTAGCTCCTACCATCTCTATCTCCTCTGCCCCATCAGCTCCTCCTACCTCCTCTACCACAACTCTCCTCAGCCCCCTCGGCCTCCTCGACCGTCGACTCCTCCTGACCCTACCCCTCCTCACCGGCTGATCTCCAGCAACACCCTCCTCTGCACCACCACTCTCATGTCCCTCATCCTCCTATCCATCATCCTCCTATCCACCCTGCTCCGCCTCCTCCTCTTATCCCCACTCCTGCTCATACTCTGGCCCCCCCTCTAAGGCCCCCACAGCAAGCACCTCCGGTGTAACCCTCTCCCATCAATGGTTGCGAAACCACCGATCATAACGATCTGTCACTCCAGCATCCTTTGAACCCTCCCACCTCCCTGGATAGGGCACCTCACCTGCCATCACCCATGACGCCCTCACGTCTCTCGCTACCAACGCCGCCCCCCAAGGTACCTCTCTAGTAAGCCGATGAAACATAACCGGTGCTCCTGGAATATCCTGCACAAGTCCAAACTATTGTGCCACTTGGTCTGGATGATGCAGCTCCACTATGTACCTTGGGCTCCCAATCAAGAAACATCTGCACATGAAGAACCCTCGCTGTCTCTCCTCCTCGGTCCTCCATCCTCTAAACCGCCGAAACATATATGGCCACCATATAATGTCCTCTTTCCGTAAATCATCAAACGCTTTCCTCCACCGCTCCACCTCTCCTTGTGTTTCATACCACAGGATGCAACCCCTGGCTGCCCTAAACTACCACGCCAATGGCTCTCTCTCATCCAAGTCTCCTCCTTTGATCACTATAGGCCTCATCACCGCGATATGCATCCATCCCCATACCTGTAGTAGCATCCAGTGCGTCAAGCTCTACACCCCCCGATAACAGATCACGTGCATGTCCCGATATAACTGGGCCAATACACATGACCCCCAAGAGAACTGCTCCTCCCCCCACTCGACAATATGTCGAATCACCCCCATGTACCGTAGGCTGCAAAAATGCCTACTCCAGTCTGGCAACAGAATCTCGCTGATTAGGAAACATAGAAACAGTGGTAATGCCGGCACCCCCAGGTCCAGACATCTGTCTACATCCAACCCCCCCTCTGTATCAGCAAGTCATCTTGCCCAAATAACACCAGAACGATCTCATCTAACTTCTCTCCTCTCAACTCCTTCTCGCACACTAACCGTCCCACTATCGGTAACCTCAGGATCCGCCACACATCCTCTAACATCACCGTCATCTCTCCAATCGGCAAATGAAACGTCGACATAGCCAAGCTCCACCTCTCTATTAGGGCTTTTAACATCGCCCTATGAGCCCTCATCTCGGGAAACTGCACCAAGTGCAGTAACCCTGCCCGCTCCAAAGTTGCATGATCCGCTCCGTTCATTGCCTCAATTGACGATGCCAACGCTTCCAGCCTCCGCTCGTGAGTCCGCACTCTACCAAAATCCTGCAAAAATTTCATCCCCCTTATCAAAAATTTTCATCTCCAAATCCTCTATCTCTCACGCATTTCACATTTGTCTCTCTCTGTTCTTTTTTTTCTCTCCCTCTTTTTCTCTGTCTTCTTCCACTCTTTCTGCGAGGCGGATCCGCCCCCTATAGCAAGGTAGACATGCCCGCGGTCCATTGGGATAGATCCTCCCCTTACAGTGGGAAGACTCACCCCGGGTGGCACCCCTGCAATGGGGAGGCCCCACCCTGGGCGATGCCCACGCCACGGGGCGCATATGCCTCGGGCGGCGCCTTCGCCGCAGGGCCGCCCCACCTTGGGTGGTGCCCTTGTCGTGGGGCACATACACCTCGGGCGGCGCCTCGACCATAGGGCGGCCCTGCCCCGAACGATGCCTCCGCCGTAGGGCGGCGCCTGTCGGTGCCACGGCGGTAGAATGGTCGGGCCGTGCCCCCCCTCACCGGGGCGACGACGCTGCTAGCAGTGGCTGCGCTAGTCCGTCCCGCCTCGGGGCGGACCCGCCCCTGGGGCGGGGCAAACTCACCCCGCCGTCGGGCGGACCCGCCCCACCAAGGGGCTACTTTGCCCCAGTCGGGGTGGACCTGCGTCGGCTCCCGGGGCGGATCCGCCCGTCGGGAGGGTGTATACACCCCTCGACGGTCGTTTTTCTTGTCTCCCCACATAATTTTTTTTTAAAAAAGAAATTTTCCTATTTCCTTTTCTACCCATTTTTTCTTTTTTTCCCGCCCACAAAACCCATGTTTTACATTTTTAATAATTTATTTTAAAATGCATTAAAATTTCAATTTAATGCATGGGGGGTTTTTGTCACTTCCCTGGCGGGGCCCATCCTGCTATCTGTACGACCGTCGAACCTCACCTATCCAGTGGACGATCTCGGTGTCATTATCTCCCGACATCTTCACTTCTCGTCTGCTTGCTCTCTCTCTTCTTCTCTCAACTACTATAGTGCAAATGAGGTGAGGTAATTTTCAAAATTACCTTATATTAACTTTTAAAAGGTATTTTTAACCTTTTATTTACCTTTTTATTCTTCTGATTAATCTCTTCTCTTCCCGGGGCTGCCATTTGCACCTTGTTTATCCGACTGACTTCGTTCAAAAGGAAAAGTTGCCTAATTTTTTGCCCTCTTTCCAACTATACCATCTGTTTCTTCTTATCATGATGTTGCTCAGGACCCTTCTTTTCCCTCGTCACCCTCTCGAGGGGGCATACCCTTCACATTTACCAATTTTCTTGGCCGTAATCAACACCTTCCATGATTGGGGCATCTTCATCCATTCCTCATTAATTAAACGTGTCAGATCCTCCTCCCCACGCTGGGGCATCTTCTTTCGGTCACTTCTTCTAGTCATTTGCACTTTCTTTTCTTCGAAGCACTGTTATTCTAACGATACTTCGAAGAGGGGCAAAATATAGACATCCTAAGTCGGTCACTTCCATATGATCAAAATCGTCTACTCTATTCATCTAGTTCATTAAATAGTGATTAAATAATTTATTTAATCATTATTTCATTTTCTGCCTAAGGTTCCTAAAGTATGTAATTAAATAAATTAAATACTTTACCTTACCCCTTTTCTTCTCTAAATTAAATAAGTATGACAAATTATTTAATTTAGTCTTTTAACCCATTTGAATTAAAACCAATTTTTAATTCCTCTTTTTCTCTCTCTTTGTCACATTCTCCATAACCCTCTTCTAATCCGGATTAAATTAATTAATCTGTGATTAGGATGTGCATCACTTAATCAAGATTAAGTGTCACATCCTCCATAATCTCCCACTTGCCTCTAATCCCTGATTAATTATATTAATCATGTGTTTGCACAACCTTAATCAAAATCATTATCCACATTTGGCTTACCTTTTTCTGATCAACTTTCCCACTTACCATTTTTAGCCTAGACTCCCTTCCCCATGTGAATTTCTAATTCACATTTATTTAACTAAGGTTCCTCTCTTCCCCATGTGAATTTTTAATTCACTTTGGTCTTCCCAAGGTCTTCCTCATCCCCCATACAAATATGGCATGTCATTTTACATGTGTCCAAGGCTTCTAGAACCTTGGACTTGTCACATCACCCACATGTGACAAATCTCCAGCTTTTTGGAGACCTCCTTTTATCCAATAAACTCTCCATTTACATTTATTTCTCCCACACACTTCCCCTTTTCCCATGGAGATTTTTGAGGAATTATAAAATTCCTCAAAAGTCTTTTTCATTCTCATTTGGGGACAAGAAGTTCCTTTTTGAGGAAATCTTCTCATCCCCCAAGGTACCTCAAAGGTACTTGTCCTTCATCCACCTCATGTACTTCCCTTCCACCTCTTGTCCTTCTCTTCCACCTCATTTTCACATCACTCCACCCTAAGACATCTCACCTTCCACATGTCAAAATGTGAGGGCTTGTGAGTCCTCAACTCACCATAGCCCTTCATCTTGATCTTGTTGGATCAATCCCAACCATTGAATTTTCTAGAGAATTCCAATTATCCTATGAATACCCCCTCATTTCTCCCATTTTGGACAATCAAGTCTTTTGCAAATAAACTCTTGCAAAATTTCCATTCAAGCTCTCATCCATTTTAGCACTTATCTCATCAATCCATATTGCATCAATTCATGTTGCATCCATTCAACTTCATTAACATCCAAAGAGCACACAAGACTTCAAAATCAAGGGCCAACCAAGGAAGCAACAACATGAAAGTATAAAAGCAATTAATTTGTTTATCTTATTTCTATGTTGTCCACTTTCTTAGGCTAATCTTATTGAGGTGCCCTTTTATCTTGTTACTTTTCTTCATATTGCATTATTGGTTTTATCTAACATCTCACATTAGGAAGTAGCATTTTATTAGGATCACAACTACCATTGAGACTCCTATTCTATTAAGTAAAAAGGAGGTAGATGATTTGGTGCAAGTAAGAGGCAAAGCGGAGATGGTCGACTGATGGATGGACAAGTTGAATCAAGAGGTAGGTGAAGTTTTGGTTGAGGGTTTTGAGACCTACAAAGGCACTGAAGAGTTGATAAAACAGATGCATCAATACATTGAAGCATTGGAGAAACAAGAAGAAGAGTATAAAGAATACAATAAAAAATTGGAGAAGGTTAATGCATTACCTTTAGCTACTCTTCTTGAATAGTCCATACTTGAGGAGGAGAATAAAGATTTTATTGGAAAAACCTCTTGTATACTCTGTTGTAGAACTAGCTTCTTATATAAACATAAGGATGAGATCCAGGAGGCTGTTAATAATTTGACTGAGCAATTGGAAGAGTAGGAAGCAGTCATTGCTATTATTGTAGATGTAAATGCATTTACAAAGAAGGCATGTCTTTAAGTCAAATAAAAGAGAAATGGGATGAAAGATTCAGAGAACTGATGCAGAGAGGAGATGATGATGTTGGATCGATTAATGGATATCAAAGAAGAAATAAAAGCTACTAGGAGAGAGATGATAAAGATAAAAGGTATGAGGGAGTTTGCTGCAACAGAATTGGATCGAATCAAATTTGAAGATAGTTGGATTGATGGGCCGGAAATAGATACATTAAAAAAAGTCTTCACCAGTTACGATGAGTTCATTACAGATCCAGCTTCACATGCATAAATCTCTTGCATGCAACACTAACAGTTGAGGCGCATGACATATTTTTCTTCTATTTTTATATTCTCCAGTTAAACTGAACGTCTAATGTAAGAACTCAAGATCAAATCGATCTGAGTTTCCAAGAAAGTTGTTGTTCCTAAAAAGGTGGATAACCTAAAATAAAAGTGAAGTTCGAACTTTTTGTATAATCTATAAATACCCAATGGGTATCATATTGTAAAGGTCGTCTAATTGAGAATAAGATTGGCCTACCTGAGTTAGGAGATAGAATTTTATAGTGATTACAGAGATACTTTGTACTTAATTTTTTTACAGTTAATAGAATTACAGGTTTTACTCAATATGGTATTACAATTGAGTTGTTTTATTTGATAGGGCTGATAAGTTATAATCTATATGAATGCCAGTGATTGTGCTGAAGCATGCTAGTTTCTTATGTGATGAAAGTCATTAGAAGAAACCAGATTTAAGGATTATCTTATCGGATTATCATTGAATTGAAGTTATTAAAGTTTGTTGATCTATAATCTTGATGAATGAATGTGTGTTGTTTTGAAATCCTTGAAATATTTGTGATGTGTAATTGTGAAGTTAATTAAGCACCTAAAATGTATGCAGTGGTATAGATTATGCTATAGATTGTGTCATCATATGGTTTTCTTGATCTAATTGGAAGAACATTCATTATTTGGAGATATATGTCTGGATGCTAGATAAATTCAATTCATACTTATTGATTTACCCCTTTGGTCTATCTTTTTCTTTTGTTTGAAACCCCATTGATTTACTAAAACAATTCGGTAAAATGAGTCATTGCTTGAATATTTTGTTACCAGCATAGGCCCCTTGAATATTATAGTTGCATGAACCAATTAAGTGACACCAGACAGTTGAGAACCAACTACCAGGACCTTGAGAGTTAGGCTACTACATGTTGTCTTTCTTTTTCAGGAGAAATAGAGTAGAAATATTTTGTTTTAACTTTATTTGTGTCATTTTCACCATCAACACCACCTCCCATTGTTCAGTTGCATGCAATAAAACAATTGCTCTGCAAAATTTTCCTTCCTACAACTTTCATCTGAAAGCTAAAACTTCTCCTTCCTATAATCTACTAAATCTCCAACACCAATGTTGTCTGAATTTTACCTTTTTGGCTTAAAATTAGGACATGAGCAATAAAGGTAGTAAAGGAGTAATAAATGAAGGCTATGATCAAGAAGAATGGCAGTGGTTGATGTCATTTCACAAATATGAGCCGTCATCTCACTCAAAATTCAAATCAGCTTAATAACTTAAGCTTTTCTGATGTGAACCAACACGGATAGACACGCGGACATGGTATTCACACCTTTCCCCCCAACCTAAATTTGCACATGTGTCCTCACATGCAAAGTAGTAATGATGATTTAATAGGGGCAAGGAATAATTACATGATATGGAGAACATCCATATTAATTTACAACAATTAAATGAATGTACTAAAAGACAATTAAGATATGAAAAATGGATGCACACATCCTTGAATTCGTGGAAGATTTATTGCAAAGATTATGGAGAAAGTACTAGTCACTTTTCAAGAAATCAGCTGAGCAATTAATGAAAGTGGAGTGGAATGAGGTGGAATGGAATAAAGTGAAATGATGGTGGCACAATGGAAGAGAGAGAAAGGTGGATATGGATGGGCGGATGGGTAAAGAAGTGGACCCTATGTAAGTCTTTATTATGACAAGTTACATACTTTAGTTAGCCAAAAGGAGGGACACTAGGTCTGATTCCTTCGGCTGTAGAAAGTTCGAGTGCTACATGTTGAGAGAATTTTTGCTTGAATTCCTCCTTGGAAGTTGGCTTGCGATACAACCCAAGGAAATGACCATTCACAAGAAAATTAAACCTAATAGGGTCAATGGTAGTGAGCTAAACAAATCCATTGGAATAAACTTCAGCAATCTCATATTGTCCTAGCCACCTTGTTTACAATTTTCCTGCATTGTCTTGATACCTTGAGTCATAGAGAAGTGCCCAATCACCTCACTATAATTTCTTATCCTTGATGAATTTTTCATGCCACCTTATTCTATGATTCTACACTATCTCTATTTGATGCAAGGCTGCCTTCCTCATCTCATCCAAAGAATTCAGTTGCATGATTTTGTCCCTTTGTGCCTCAGAGATATCCATCCCCAATTCTACTATTGTCCTAAGAGTCTTATGCTCAAATTCAATGGGAATCATAGTTGTCTTTCCATACAACAACTCAAATGGAGTAAATCTTGTAGTTGTTTTCTAGGTAGTTCTATAGGCCCAAACAACTTCTGGTAGTTTTCTTTCCCAATCCTTTCTATGGATAGCCACTATTTTGGTTAGAATGACTTCAATTTTTCTATTGGTCACCTCAACTTGGACATTGGCCTGAGGGTGACAAGAAGTAGACTTCTTGTGCCTAATGTTGTACTCATTGACCAGTGTTGTAACAAGGGTTGAAATGAATTGAGCCTATTGATTAGTCACTATCTCTCTTGGGACCCCATACCATGTGAAAATTTTCTCATAAAGAAATTCTGAACCTTATTATCTCTTGCATACTTCATGGCCTTAACTTCTACCAACTTGGTTACATAATCACTGCATACCAAGATATAGGATTTACCATTTGATGGAGGATCAATGGGTCCTACAAAGTTGAATCCCTACTTATCAAATGGAGTGATTGCTACCTAGGGGTAAAGTGGAATCTCATCAAATTTGGTTGGCCAGCCCATCCTCTAGCATCTGCCACACTTTCTTGTATATCTCCCTGCATCCCTATGGAGTGTGGGCCAGTAATATCTTGTGTTCAAAATCTTCATTGTTGTCCTCTTGGCTACAAAATTTCCTCCACCTGGTTCATTGTGACATGAATGGAAAATATCATATGTCTCATCTTCCCTCACACATGACATGGTCTAGTCTAGTGTAGAACAAACATCCAACAATCCATGAGAAAGGAAAATATTTTTCAATAAGCACCCTCCTCTCTTTTGGAGAGATGTGAGGAACTCTCCCCGTGACCAGATAATTAGCTATGTTAGCATACCAAGGTGTCTGCACACTAATGGAAAATTATTTCTCATCAGGGAAAAAGTCATCTACTACTTGATTTCCCTTTGATGTAGTCAACCTTGAAAGAAAGTTTGCAAAAACATTGGCCTTCCCTGGTTTATCCGTAATGGTTATGTCAAACTTTTGCATCAGTAATAACCATCTTGCCAGCCTACTTGAGATCAGGGGTTTATTCAAGAGGTATCTAATGGCTGCATGATCAGTGTGCACAAGGATCTAGTAGCATGTTATGTAGTGCCTGAATTTGTTTAGGGAATAGATCACTGCCAAAATTTCTATTTCTATCACTGTATAGTTGATTTCAACTCCCTACATATTTTTGTTGACAAAATAAATAGCATTTTTAGTAGCTCCTTTCTATCCTAATACTGCTCCTATAGCATAGTCTGATGCATCTATATGGATGTGAAAAGGAAGCTCCCAATTAGGACCCTTGAGTATAGGAGCATGAGTCAAAGCTGCTTTCAAGTTAGAAAATGCCTTGTCACAGTCTTCTGTCCATTGGAATTCAACATCTTTAGTTAGGAGATTATACAATGGTGTTGCCATTTTTCTGAAGTCTTTGATGAACCTCCTATAATAACTTGCATTTCCTAAGAAACTCCTAATATATTTCTATTTTGTAGGGATGCGAAAATTGATGATCACCTCAATCTTTGCAAGATCTACTTGAATTCCTTTGTGAGAGATGTAGTGGCCAAGAACTACACCTTCCTGTATCATCATGAAGTAATTTTCACTATTTAAAGATAAATTGAGGTCTTCACATCTTTGTAGGACTCTCCTAAGATTTTTCAATGCTTCATTGAAATCAGCACCATAAGTAGTGAAGTCATCCATATAGATTTCCATGCAATCAAGAGAGATATCTGAAACTATGCTAATGACTGCCCTCTAAAAAGTTGCAAGTGCGTTGCATAAGCCAAATGGAAGTATCGAGTAGGCATAGGTCCCCCATGGATATGTAAAAGTGGTTTTCTCCTTGTCCTCTAGTGCAATTTGGATCTAGTTATAGCCACTGAATCCATCTAGGAAAGAAAATTACAGCTTTCCTGCAAATGAGACCAAAACTTGATCTATGAAAGGTAAGTGAAAATGGTCCTTTTTGGTGGAAACATTACGTTCCCTGTAATCAACACAAACTTGCCACTTCCCTCCTTTTTTGGGCATAATCACCAATGGGGACACCCACTAGCTATTTGAAATGGGGTAAATGAATCCTACATCTAGAAACTTCTATAGTTCCCTTTTTACATTTTCTCTCAATGTAGGGTTAATTCTTCTTTGTAGTTGCCTCACTGGTGTACAATAATTTCTTATGTATATCCTATGAGTGCAAAGCTTAGGATCTAATCCCTTAATATTTAGATATTTTCCTTGTAACACATGCACTTGTGTAGTTAACTCTTCCATAACTGCTTCACTAATGCTTGGTACCTTGAGTTCATTTGGCAGCAATGTATGAGACATACATGTTGTTGCAGGAAGTTCAGCTACAAGAAGAGCAGCAGTAGGAAGAGCGGTAGCAGGAAGAGAAGACATGAGTGTCTGTATTGGATCAAAAGAATCAAATGCATGAGAGGATGATGCTTCCTTTACCTAATAATGGTTTTGAATTATGTTAGACAATACTTCATCTTCATCTTGGAGCTGCATGAAAGGACTTAAGCTTAACATCATAAGTTGTGCCACAAAATTAACTTCCTCGGCTCTTCACCAACATGTGGCCATACGGGATCATTCCTATCATGGGAGGGCTGACCAAGAGGGTAGAGAACAAGATTTTTGGTGCTCTTTCCATCAGAAATGGTCATGTCTCCTATCCGACATCCAATATAGTGTTGATGGTTAAAATGACACAAACAACATTAGAACATAATATTTCTACTCTATTTCTCCTGAAAAAGAAAGACTACATGTAGTGGCCTAACTCCCAAGGTCCTGGTAGTTGGTTCTCAACTATCTGATGTCACTCAATTGGTTCATGCAACTGTAATATTCAAGGGGCCTGTGTTGGTAACAAAGGATTCAAGCTATGAATCTCTTTATCAAAATAGTTCCTATAAATCAATGGGTTTTAAATAAAAGAAAAAGATAGATTCAAAGGGTAAATCAGTAAGTATGAATTAAATTTATCTAATATCCAGACATATACTTTTAATAATGAATGTTTTCTTAACCGATCACAAAAACCATAGCATGAAACAACCCACAGTATGACTGTACCATCATATACATCTTAGGTGCTTAATTCAATTCTGCTATTCACATATCACAAGTATTTCCAAGATTTCAAAACAACACACATTCATTCATCATCAAAACTATAGATCAATAGACTTCAATAACTTTAATTCAATGACAATTTAACAAGATAATATTTAAACCTGGTTTCTTCTAATGACTTTCATCACATAAGAAACTATCATGCTTCAGCACAATCACTGGCATTCAGGTGGATTATAACTCATTAACCTTATCAAACAACTCAATTCAATGCAAACTCCATATTTCATAAACCTGCAATTCTATTAACTATAAAAAGATCTGGTACAATGTATCTCTGCAAAACTCTATAAAATTCTATCTCCTAGCACTAGGTAAGCCAATCCAATTCTCAATTAACCGACCTTTACAATGTGATAACCATCTGGTATTTATAGATATACAAAAGAAGTTTGAAGTTCACTTCTATCTTAGGCTTTCCACCTTTTTAGGAACAATCAACTTTCTTGGAAACTCATATCAACTTTGATCTTGAGTTCTTACATTATGCATTCAGTTTGATCTAACAATAGAAGATAGAAATAGAAGAAAAGAAGTCATGCACCCTTAAGACTGTCAGTGCTACATGCATGCAACATGCAAGGAAGAAGATCATCATGCATGCGACATGCAAGAAAGAAGAACATCATGCATGCTAGATTTTATGCATGTGAAGTTGGATCTGCTATGAACTCATCATAACTGGTGAAGACTTGTTGTAACATATCCATATCTGGCCCATCAATCCGGTCATCTTCAAATTTGATGCGATCCAACTCAACTACAGCAAACTCTTTCATACTTTTTACCTTGATCAATTCTCTCCCTGCAGCTTTTATTTCTTCTTTGACTTCTACAAGCTGATCTATCACCAAGTCTCCTCCATCATCTTTCTCTTGCAAGCAAACCTCTAATTAGACCTTTAGATAAATCATCATTAAACATGCTTCTAAAACATACCTGTTACACATACATCGGAGTCGGAACCAGACAGAAGCTCAAAAGAATCTCTTTTACAAAACAGGTGGAATCGGAGCAAAAACCGATATAGGAACTTCACCTAATAACAAATGGGCTCGGAGTTGGAGTCAGGAAGGTTATCGGAACTGGGATCAGAATGAAAAAGTGATTTGGTTTTCTTCAAATTCTCATTTTCATATTCTATTTCCATTCCGCCTCCGCCTCCGATTTGATCATCGTTACTTTGAAGAAAGACTTTGCATTATATGTGGAGCCGGACACGGGATGAAAATAGAATTTATAACCTTACAAACAAAATTCTTAAGTTCAAGATCAGTTCTGATCCCGGCTCCACTAGTTATCACATACTTCAAGGAAACCTTTTAAAACTCGGAATTGGAAACGGGATAAAAATGGAATTGATAACCTTTGTAAAACAAAACTCTTATGTCCATAATCCATTCCAATCCCGCCTCCACCTATGTTAATCATGACATCATCAAATTTATTCATTTTCCACATAACTGAATGATTTAGACCTAGGTCGCTATAAAATGGCAAAGGAGCTTTAAAAATACCATACTCATATGACCGTGGGGAATCAATGGCACTTTAAGCTATCATTTTTTAAATATTTAAAGTAATTGTAGAGACCAACGAAACCCGAATCTAACAAGCCAAATAAAACTAGGGCATGGGTTTAAAACCCTGCCATTCTACCAAACGACGAAACCCTAATTTAAATAAATCTAATCTACCCTAACTCACTGTAAAATCTCTAATCTACCTCACTGTAAATTCTTAATCTAACTCACGCCATTAAAAACCTTTAATCTAATCTAATCTACTACAAATCGAAAATGACACGACGCAATCACAATTAAGACGTGAAAGTGACAATGCCCAAAAATAGAAAGAAACGACATGATAAAACAAGAAAACAAAGATTAAAGCAAAACAAACAAGCCAAAACAAGAACCTGCTCATTCAATCACATCGATGATCATAAAATTGCTTTAAAACACAATGATTGAATACGCATGTAGATACAAAGCAAAACACAATGAACACAACCACAAATAAACAATGAACAAAAAAGATAAAAGACCTACCTCAAATGCAAACAAAGCCGCACCAACTTTCTGAATCGATTTGCACACAATATCCCTTCTCTATCTCAATCAATTTGCTCAAATGAACTCTGCTATTGCCCTTCGCGCTCTCAGACTTGTGATAATAACAATAATGATCGGCTTTAACCCTTAATAAAGGAAAATATGTGAATTTCTACCTACACCGGCAACCACCATTAATGCATTAAAATGTAGTAAAGGCGGAGTCGAAACTGTAAGAGAACAAACACTGGTCTGCAGTGCACTTCAGTCAAAAAGTCAATGACCAAAAATTGGCAGGGGCGGAACTAAAATGGAAACAGGATCTTAAACTTATAAAATTTCCAAACCTTATTCCCATTCCAGCTCCAAGTCCGACAACTAAAAACAAAACAAAAACAAATAAAAAAAGCTAAGTAAAAGACCAACCTAATAAAACAAAACACAAAAACAAAGACAAAACCAACATTAAAAAGTAGCGGAGGCGGGATCGGAATAGAATTTGATTTTGCAAATTTTGATAACAACCATCCCAATTCCCACTCCGGCTCCGCTTCCGCTAAAGACCAAAAACAAAGGCAAAGAAAAGACTGTCGGGATAAAACCAAAAACAAGCCTCAAAAGAACTTTCAGAACCCAATTCAGCTCCGGTTCCGATTCTGACAGAGAAACCAAAAAAAAAAAACAAAGTATTGGAAAAACTAGACTCCAAACTTTGTTTCAAAACAACTAAGTACAAAAAACACAAATGGGGACCCATTTTGACCAAGGCAAAAGATGGGGTGGTTATGCAAGGCATAACATATAGGTATATACTATTTCTAACCATGGCCTTCCAAGAATAATGGGGTACCCACCTAGTGTGGCCATAGGAGAAAGAATCATAAAATCTGCTAGGTACTCCCAAGAGTCTAGAGTTACCACAAGATCCTTTACTATCCCATCAAGCTTAATTGTAGAGCTATCAAGAAGCTATAAGATAGTAGGAGTAGGTCTCATGTTTGCAACATTTAGTTGTTGTAGAATGTCCTTAGTCATTACATTTATTGCTTCTCCTAAATCAATTAGAGCAATCTTTATTTGAATCCCATTTATAACAACTCCTACCACAACACTCCCTGGGTCATTATATTTGGGAACAGCTACTTTTCCAAGCATGATGTTATCCAACTGTCCCACCACATGAACCATAGTGGGCTCTTTCTTCTTCCTACCAAGCTTCTTAAGGTATGCTTCCTTGATTGCTTTTCCATAAATGAGAACATCTTTATGGCTTGAAATAGAGGTATTTGGACACATATATGCTTTAACTGATCTAAAATGTCAAAAGTTGTGTCCTCCTTCTCTCTTTTGTTTCACAGTTTCCAATCTCTGGGGAAATAGTGGTTCTAGTTCAGACTACTTCATTGGCACTAGTTCAAGATTTTTAGGTGCACTTATCTGAATGGGGACATTCAGAGGCTCCTATTCTTCCATAGGAAGCTCAGTGATAATGGGTGTGGAAGGAGCTTGATCCAAAGGATTTTTCATCAAATTTTGAAATTCTCCATTTTTCTCCAGTTTCAATATCATTAAAAAGTGCTTGGGATCTTGACTCCAACGCAACTCGAAAGGAGTCAATCAGAGTCTCGAAGCTCAAGATATTTATGGTCAAACTTCAAGTCAACTCCTAGACCCAGGTCAAAAAAAAGGGCAAAAAATCAAAGTCATCAAAACTGGTCAAAGTCAACACCATTTCATAGTGCTCATCGTCATGATTCTGGCGGAGTTCATTTCATGGAAAATAGAGTCCATATGGCGAAGTTACGGAAGGTCAAAGATTGGGTCAAAATTGCCCCGATGACGTCAACACCCAGTCAGCTCGACAACCAAGCAGCCCCTGACACATGGAATTACATGGAAATATTATTGTTTGAATAATATAAAAACAAAAAAATTAAATATATATATAAACTATTAAAAGGGCTCC
This sequence comes from Sequoiadendron giganteum, assembly GCA_007115665.2. Classification (NCBI taxonomy): domain Eukaryota; kingdom Viridiplantae; phylum Streptophyta; class Pinopsida; order Cupressales; family Cupressaceae; genus Sequoiadendron; species Sequoiadendron giganteum. Next base: position 126,917,122 of record CM021107.1, on the reverse strand, counting down.
ACCCATCCTAGGGAGGTGGCCCACATTATGTGGGCACCACCCATGGTATGGGGGGTGACCCACATTAAGTGGGGCACCACCCACGCTATGGGGGGTGACCTACATAAAGTGGGGCACCACCCATGGTATGGGGAGGTGGCCCACCTAAAGTGGTAAGCCTCCCTTAGCATTAGGGAGTTGATAAGGAGGAAAGGAGTATGGTGGGACCACCACCCACCAGCTCCTCTAAAATAGTTTTTAATTTGTTTTTTTCAAAGCCTTAGAATAAGGCTATATCCCTTTTTTTTTGAGGCCTAAATTATCCCATATTTTTAGAGGCCTAGAATATTTCCCTTTACATGGAAATATTAGGAATATTATTCCTAAATTAAGGGGCCAAATAAAACCTTACATAAAATATCCCCTAAATAATAGAGAATAAATCTCTTCGTAACCATTCAAATGGAAAGGGAATTATTTTGAGGGGATATTATCCTTCTGAAAATAATTAAAGGAGTATATTATTGATTTTTTCTCTATGTAAGGGAGATTGGGTAGTTAAATGGTTTTACACCAATTTTGGCATAAAATGCAATATAGAAAAGGGGTAGAATGGGGGGTGTGAAGTAAGTGGTTTTGGAAGAAATTTGCAAGTGTGAGTTGCTTTCCTTGGAGAAATTATTGTATTTCTGTGCTTTTGGAGAAGTTTGTTTCCATGCACTTTGGAAGTGCATTTGAAAATTTCTTTGTAAGCCAAGAGGAGGTTCTACTGACGAATATAACCGAATTTCTAGAGGAATAATTGGATCGGTCCGCTCATTGGAGAGGGGCCTATAAACGTAGTCATTTTAAATGACAAACTCCATTATCAATTTTGTTTGCACTCTCTTCTCTCTCTCATTTTGTTCTTTCTTTAATCTCTTTGGAATTTTGTTAATTTAATTTTGTTAAGAGTTAAATCTTAATTAAGCACTTTTGGATTGTAATTAAGCATTCTAAGCATCTGCCATAGATCCATTAAATTAGATCAAATTTGGTATCAGAGCCGTGTTTGGATAAGATTGCAGATTTAAATGCTAACATGCTCCAAGCTTCAGAAAAGAGAAGGCGCGCTTGAAGAATTTAACCCCGAGATTAGAAGACGAATAGCTCATCCACAAACACAGAGGACAGATCCAAAAGATGGAAAAAGTTCAGAGCTTGATGAGAAGGGTTTTCAGAAGGCTTTTCTTGAGATGAAGACCATGGTTTAAGTCTTATTCTAGGAGAGGCAAGAAAAGATACAAAGACATGAAGCTCCTGTAGGCAAAGAAAAAAACCAGGAGATGATCCCGAGCCTCCAAAGACACCTCCCTCTTCTCTTTCTCCTCCCTCTTCTCTGTCTTCTCCTTCTTCTACTCATTCTATGCCTTTTAATCCTTTTAAGGGTGCACATAAGCCCATAATTAAGTTGGATGTAAAATTTTACTTACTAGAATATTGTGGTGAATTAAATGCGAAAAAACTAGATGACTGGATTCAGTAGGTTGAAGTCTATTGTAGAGTGAAAAACCTCTTAGATTATGTTGATAAGATCCAACTCGCCACTCTTTGGTTAGGGGGTACAACTCTAACCTGGTGGGAGAGTAGGACTAGAGGAGAAGTCTCCCAACATGGTAAAGTCAACCTATCCTAGATAGAATTTGTAAGTTCTCTTAAAAAATGATTCTATCCCTTAGGCTACATGCAACAGTTAATGATGAACTAGAAAATGTTTAGACAAGGGAAAGGTCAGTCCGTTTAGGAGTACACTCATGAATTTTGTAAAAGGGCTATTGCATTAGATGTTCCTTTATACACCCAAGATACTTTGTTGAAGTAAATAGGAGGACTTCATTCCTATCTTAGACATTCAATATTGGTTTTGAATCCTAATAACCTAGACGAAGTTTGTGTCCAAGCTACCCACTTAGAGTCTAGAGGTAAGTGATCATTCATTGATAAATTGGATAAAAAACCATCTAAGTCTGAGGGGAAACGTTAGGGTAAAGATAAAGGAAAAGGAAAAAAAAATCCACGATGAAGAAAGAGGGTGAAAAACCCACCTATTCTCATCATAAGAAAGAAGGACACGAAGACTCTAAGTGCTGGAAACTACATCCAGAACTTAGGCCAAAGAGGTATGATGGAAACAAAGGGAAGCATAAGACAACTGCTATAACACAACATGATCTTGGATCTAATTCCGAGGATGAGACAAAGATAACTGCCGCCAGGATTCAAGATTAAAAAAAAGGTATATCTCTTGCATCTGAATCAAGTATTTCTGCAAGTACAAGTAAACAACCTAAAGTAGATAAGCATAGGAATTAAATTTTCCATATTCATGTGATAACTAAACACACTAAGGTGGATACTTTATTTGACATAGGTTCACAAGTTTATCTCATATCTGAAGAAGTTGTTAAGAAGCTAAATCTGACTACAACTCCTCATCTGAAGCCATACCCTTTGGGATGGGTTTGTAATGATGCACAGTTACAAGTCACTAAACAATGTAAACTTAGCTTTGCAATCAATGCAAACTTTAAAGATGAGATTGTAGCGGATATTGTACCTTTAGGTATTTGCGAACTTGTGTTAGGAAGTCCATATTTTTATGAGCTTAAAGCTATCTTCTTTAGGGAGGTAAAAAAGTATCACCTATTTAAGAATGAGATTGAATATATTGTATGTGCACACAAAGTCAAAACTAGTCTTGCATTATTTAATGTTGGATAGATAAAAAGATTAGTGAACTCCAGTAAAAAAATTGTGTTATGCTTGTTAAGGCCAAAGAAGATGAAACTTCTAATGAATTTAAAGGAAGTGATCCTAAATATAAGGCTGAATTGGTTAAAGTTGTCTCTGCTTATGATGACTTGTTTCAGAAACCAAAAGGATTTCCTCCTAAAAGAGATATTCACATGAGATTATACTACAGCAGGATGCGCCACTACCTAATATTGGCATGTACCATTTTCCTGTCATGTAAAATGAAGAAATCAAAAATCAAGTTCAGGAGCTCATCAACAGAGGAGTGATTCATCCAAGCACATCACCTTGTGGCTCTCTAATCATTTTAGTTCCAAAGAAAGATGGAACATGGAGGATGTGCATTGACTCCAGGGCACTAAACAAAATCACCATAAAAAATAGGTATCTGCTTCCTAGAATTGATTACTTGCTTGATTGGCTTAAGCATGCAATTTATTTCTCTAAATTAGATTTGTAAAGTGGTTATCATCAGATTAGAATTGTAGAGGATGATATTTGGAAAACTGCTTTGAAGACAAAACAAGGACTTTATGAATGGCTGGTTATGCCCTTCAGGCTTACCAATGTACCCACCACATTCATGCAAGTCATGAATGAAATTTTCCATCCTTACATTGATGATTTTGTTATTGTATATCTTGATGATATCCTAGTTTTTAGCAAGTCTTGGGAAGACCATGTAAGTCATGTTAGAATTTTTTTTGATGTACTAAGAAAAGAAAAACTCTATGTAAAGATGTCTCAATGCGAGTTTGCAAAGACATCTCTTATGTACTTAGGGTATATCATAGGGAATGGTCAATTGAAATTCAACCCTGCAAAGGTCGAGGTAATTGTAAACTGGCCTAAGCCAAGTACTATAACTGAAGTCAAGAGTTTTTTGGGAGTTGCCTAGTACTGGAGGAAGTTTATTGCAAACTTCTCCTTTATCACATCACCATTGCATGCATTAACAAGTACAAAGATAATTTTTTAGTGGGGAGGACCACAATAGAAGGCCTTTGACACAGTGAAGGAAAAGTTAAGCACAACACTAGTCCCATCTCTACCAAATTTGCACCAACCATTCGAGATAGAAACAAATGTGAGTGGATTCACCATGGGAGAAACATTGACACAAGGAGGTAAGTCAATCTATTACCGCTCTGAAACTTTTTCTGATACAATAAATAATTATCCAACTTAGGATAAATAACTTTATGCATTAGTACAAAGTGTTAAGAAATGGAAACATTATATAATGGGCAAAGAAATAGTAATCCATACCGATCATTAGCCATTGCAATATTTGCATTCACAAACTAAGTTGCAGCAAAGTAGGCATTTTCAGTGGATGGGATTTTTACAGCAGTTTCACTTAGTGATTAAGTATAAGAAAGGAGTCCATAACAAAGTAGCAGACATTCTCTCTAGACCTCCAGTTTCTAATGCTTTGATAATCCTTAAAAATAGTTCTATGATTCATGCAAGTTTTGAAGAACAATATGCTACTGATGAAATTTTTAAGGATATCTATACAACTCTAATCCAAGGCAAATAAGTAGAAGAAAAGGATTACTATGTGCATGATAAACTCTTGTATCACTTAGGGAAATTATGCATTCCAAAGAATGAACAAGCACATGTAATCAAAGAGGCACACACATTGCTAATTGCAGGACATTTTGGGGTTAGTAAAACTTTGACATAATGACAAAAATATTGCTATTGGCCTCAAATGAAGGAAATTGTAACAAAATATATTAAGGGATGTGTGATGTGTGCAAATAGAAAACAACACAATAGGAAATTGGGGTTGTACACACCTTTACCTGTACTGTCTTGTCCATGGGAAAGTGTTTCTATGGATTTTGTCAGGGGGTTACCTATGTCTAGGAAAGGGCATTAATATTTGTATGTAGTAGTTGATTGGTTCAACAAGATGTGTATTCTTATGCCATGTAAAAATCAAGTCACTGCTAAACTAATAGCTCATATGTATTATAAGTTTGTATGGGTTCACTTTGGGTTACCCACTTCCATTGTATCGGATCAAGATTCTCAATTCCTTGGGGAGTTTTGGTCAGTCTTATGGGGAGTTATGGATACTAAAATGAAGAAGAGTACAACCTTCCATCCGTAGACTGATGGACAGACAAAGGTAGTCAACAAGATAGTTGTGCATCTGCTTAGAGGCTATTGCAACAAACATCCTAAGTTGTGGGATGAAAGTCTTCATTATGTGCGACATGCCTACAACCATGCAACCCATTCTTCTACAAAGATGTCTCCTTTTGAGACTTGTTTTGGATACTTGCCAAAGACACCAATGGACTTCTCTTTTGGAATAAATTATGTTGAAGATGGACACCTTGATTCAGAAAGGGATTTAAAGTTCATGTAAAAGGTCCAAGTAGTTCATCAGGTAGTAGAAACACATTTGGAAAAGAGTCAAACAAAGTACAAGGCTCACCACGACAAGCACCACAGTGATCATCATTTCCAAGTTGGAGATAGAGTTTGGTTACACATAAGCAAGGAAATAATGCAAGGTGAAGGAAGGAAGCTCAAGTCGATACGATATGGTGCATTCAAGATTATGGAAAAGATTGGCACCAATGCCTTCCACCTTAACCTTCCTCCATACATGCAGATTTACTTGGTAGTCAATGTTGAGAACTTGAAGTTGTACAGACCTCTGATAATACTAGATGAGGAGGCTGAAGTGCAAGTTCCATCAATTGATGACCTTTCACTAGACTACATGTCAGAATTTCCTAAAGACATCATCCTCGACAGGAACACCAGGACTTCACGAAGGGGAGCAGTTGAATACCTCCGAGTGGGGCTAAAAGGGATGCATCCAAGAAAGGAAAAGTGGATGGAGATTGGTAAAGTGAGGGAAATTTACCCTCACTTACTTTCCTAGTAAACAACTTTCGAAGGTCCAAAAGCTCTCCAATGAGGAAGACTGATTTGAAGGATTTTTCGTCAAATTTTGAAATTCTCCATTTTTCTCCAGTTTTGGTATCATTAAAAAGTGCTCGAGATCCTGACTCCAATGCAACTCGAATAAATTCAATTAGAGTATCAGAGCTCAAGATATTTATGGTCAAAATTCAAGTCAACTCCTAGACCCGAGCCAAAAAAAGGGAAAAAAAATAAAAGTCATCAAAAGTAGTCAAAGTCAACACCATTTCGTAGTGTTCATCATCACAATTCTAGTGGAGTTCATTTCCCGGAAAACAAAGTCCGTATGGTGAAGTTACAAAAAGTCAAAGATTGGGTCAAAATAGCCTTGATGACGTCAACGCCTAGTTAGCTTGACAACCAAGCAGCCCTTGACACATTGCATTACATGGCAATATTATTGTTTGAATAATATAAAAACAAAAAAAAAAGGAAAAAATAATATATATATATTAAAAGGGCTCCACCCAACCTAGGGAGGTGGACCACATTATGTGGGCACCACCCATGGTATGGGGGTGACCCACATTAAGTGGGGCACCACCCATGCTATGGGGGGTAACCCACATAAAGTGGGGTGCCACCCATGGTATTGGGAGGCGGCCCACCTAAAGTGGTAAGCCTCCCTTACCATTAGGGAGTTGATAAGGAGGAAAGGAGTATGGTGGGACCACCACCCACCAACTCCTCTAAAATAGTTTTTAATTTGTTTTTTTCAAAGCCTTAGAATAAGGCTATATCCCTTTTTTTTTGGAGGCCTAAATTATCCCATATTTTTAGAGGCCTAGAATATTTCTTTTTACACGGAAATATTAGGAATATTTCCCTTTACACGAAAATATTAGGAATATTATTCCTAAATTAAGGGGCCAAATAAAACCTTACATAAAATATCCCCTAAATAATAGAGAATAAATCTCTTCGTAACCATTTAAATGGAAAGGGAATTATTTTGAGGGGATATTATCCTTCCGGAAATCATTAAAGGAGGATATTATTGAATTTTTCTCTATGTAAGGGATATTGGGTAGTTAATTGGTTTTACATCAATTTTGGTATAAAATGTAATATAAAAAGGGGTAGAATTGGGGGTGTGAAGTAAGTGATTTTGGGAGAACTTTGCAAGTGTGAGAGTTTCTTTCCTTGGAGAAATTATTGTATTTCTATTCTTTTGGAGAAGTTTGTTTCCACGCAATTTGGAAGTACATTTGAAAATTTCTTTGTAAGCCAAGAGGAGGTTCTACCAACGAATGTAACTGAATTTCTAGAGGAATAATTGGATCGGTCCACTCATTGGAGAGGGGCTCGAAGATGTAGTCATTTTAAATGATGAAATTTGTTATCAATTCTATTTGCACTCTCTTCTCTGTCTCATTTTGTTCTTTCTTTAATCTCTGTGTAATCTCATTAATTGAATTTTGTTAAGAATTAAACCTTAATTAAGCACTTTTGGATTTTAATTAAGCATTCTAAGCATTTGTCATAGATCAGTTAAATCAGATCAGAGTTGACAAAGTCTTTCCTAAACTCAAGAAGATGTTATTTACACTAACAACATATGCAGGGAATTGATTTGAATCGGTAGAGTATATTGAATGCTACTGTGGTTTATTATTTGGGATAGGTGTGGGATGAGCAAGTAGCTGAGTAGGTTTAGGTGCATTTGAAATCAAACTAGTTGGAGGAGGCATTATATCAGGTTGCTGAGGTTGAGAGGGTGGCTACATGTAATTGGTTGTTTGGTTTGGCCATTGCTATCCTCCCCTCCATTGGGATGTTTCCTGCCAGTTTCTTGGAGGTGGCTACCAATTTTCCTTGAAACTATTACCAATTCCCCTGAGGGGTGGAGTGTTTTGGTGGTTGGGCCAGGAATTTGGAGGGTTATTCCAAGGTTGTGGTGGATATCCTCCATAATTTTATGGATATGGGTGTTGCCATTAGTTACCAAATGAATAAGAATTGAAATATATCCTAACAAAAGATAGTGGATCTGGTGGCATGCCTTGTATTGGATCCCATGGCCTCCTTTGTGCAACATAGTGGACTTGATCATCTTCACCCTAGATTGTATTGAACTTAGGTGCCATCTAGTTGTTGTCAATATTAGCTATCATCTTGCATCTGCAGTCCTTCTTCTTCTGTTTGCAATGAGGGCAATATTTTTCCAACATTACCTCTGCCTCCTCTTGCTTCTTCTTGGCCTGAAGTGTATCCAGTTGAGTAGCTAGATTGTTTATGATGTATTGCTTGAAGTATACCATTAAGTGAGTAATATCCACCTCTGAAACTCCACTGGTAGATGAATTAAAAATGGAAGATTTGGAAGCTCTCCCCTTCTTTGAATCTGCCTTAGAATAGTTCTAAAATATCTTCTTGATGTCCTCCCAAGGAACTTGGGTGATATCTCCTATTCCCATCAGGTCCAAGGTATATGTGTAGCTATCATTAATTCCTCTTAATAAAAGCAACATATGCGATTCTTCATTAAGTGTATAGTATAGATATTTCTGTAGGCAAAACAAAAACCTTGAAACTTCCAGGCTCTCATTTTCCTTTTATTGCATTCTTAAAATGTCATCTCCTCTCATGTCACTGCCCTTGCAATACTCCTTGTATTTCTCAAGGAACTTTATCTTCATATCCTCCCAAGTCTCCATAGTATCTCTACCTAGGCTCATGAACCATCTTAATGCAACTTCTTTCAAGGTAGTAGGGAATAGCTTAAGCCTGTGGGCATCAATGGCATAGCCATAATTACTGAAGAGTATATCAAACTCGAACAAGAATGTATCAAGATCTTCTGTGAGAAGTCCATAGAACTTAGGAAGGACTGAAGCATGGATATTTTTGAGGTTGTCTACTTCATTCTGATGAGAAATGGGGAAAGAAAAATCTGTTTGGTTAGGTATGTTTCTACTTGCATCACAAAATTCCTGCCTGATGAAGTTCCAAAGCAAGGGGGTTCTCAATCAGATTCTAATCTTCAGTGGAAACTTGAAAACTAGTCAGATCTGGAAATGTATTAGCAAAGGGGTTTGTATCTTCTTCTTCTTCGTCTCTAGGTAGGTTATGATAATCAATTATCTAGAATATATTAGGATTGTTAGGAAGGAATCTCCCATGAGCATCTCTCCTCCTTTCTCTATGCATACGGTATCAACTCACTATCGACTAGGTCACACAAAAAAAATTGGCAAAAGAATAAGGGGTCATTACTGTCCTAAATGAGGGGTATACTAAGATAAAATTCTAGAAATACTACAACAAGAAAAAATACCAATGAATCCAAATAACTCCCTAGTTTGACACCATCCCCGACAACGGCACCAAAAATATTGGTCTCCTATAATGATTTAACAACTAATTCCTTACAGTTGTGATTCAGAGACTGGACATCTAACCTAAATAGCTATTTCAATTATCATGAAGGTGCATTTGACTTGTCAACCTAGGGACGTGAACTTGAAATGGGCTAGCACATTGTGTGCACTAGGAATTCAAAGTAGCCATATTCATTCGACAACTAAGAAAGACACAATGCTGAATGCAAATTTATTGGAAGGAAATAACATAAGTGTTGAGAATCAACCAATAACTAAACTAAGATGAAATGCATTACATAAATGAAAAATATGAGAAAAAAAATAGGAAACTACTTTGTCTACTTTGGCTACAAGAATAGTCACAGAATGGAATTCTAGTGGCCGTAGGAACAGATAATGCTAGATTCTTAACTAATTACTAAACATGTAAAATAATAGCTAACTAAACTAAGGTACAAGATGAAATAATAACCAAGTGGCCCCCCTTGGATAATTACCCCCTAAAAGAAATATAAAATCAAATGCACAAACTTATATCTTCATTTCATTCATTAGAAAACATGAGTACAATTAAGTAACATGACTGTATTACTAAAAGAACTAAGAGTGTGAGTACATCATCAGATTAAGCAACCCTTTGAGAAGGGGCATCTGAGTCTTATTTATAAGAAAATAAAATACTAACTAAAAACCTAGCAAGGCAGTACACTCCCACAGAAGAAGAGGATGCCAAATTAGTGAAAGCATAAAAAGTGGAGAGGCAGTTACACATGCACAAAATCTAGCCCAACATGTTTTCCTGAATGCAAACTTAGCACAACAGTAACACCTATATTTTCTCAACAGAAAATTAAGACCATTTACAAGGTGATTAAAACCTCAATTTGAATGAGGGATCTCTCGTCGTCGAGATTATTTCTTCATTGAATGAACATGTTGTTCCTCGATATGGTAGATGACTAGCTGGTAGGATCTTCCTTAATGGCAGGCCTCTAATTATATCTGCATGACAATATTAGTACGCACAACAACTGCATATCTATAACTATCTCAAAGTGGCATTCATTAATCCACATGCAAAATTAACATAGATAATTCATATAGCATGTCAATTTTATTTAAAGGTTATGAAAATAAGCTCATGCCCAATGTCTATGGTTTTAAGGAAATATCATAAAAAGGTCAACATCCAAACATCAAAATCTATGACAACTATAACAAATGGATAAAAAACTTTATCAAAATTGAACCATAAACTGGACTATCAATTGGAAGAATATAAGGTTTGATTGAACTTAAAGAAATATGTATTTGGAGTGACCTCCAAGAAGCTCTTTGGATACATTGTTTCACACAGGGGCATATAGGTTGATCCTGAAAAGGTGAAATCCATCATTGGAATGCTACGACCTTCCACCCTAACTCAGCTAAGGAGCCTACAAGGAAAGCAACATTATATTCGTAGGTTTATAGCACAACTAGCAGACAATTTCCACCCCTTTTAGTATCTCCTATGCAAGGATGTCCTATTCAGATGGATCGATTCTTGTCAATAGGATTTTCAATGGATAAAGGACTATATTTTGTCACCACAAGTACTAAGGCCACCTATAAATGGGAAACCACTCATCCTATATGTATCAACATCATCGACACTAGGATATCTCTTAGCACAAAATGATGAGGATGGGAGGGAACACACAATATATTACATTAGTCATACCCTTGTAGGGTATGAACTCAATTACACTTCCATTGAGTGAGAATTTCTTGTTGTAGTCTTTGCTACACAAAAATATGATACTGCATGTTAAATCTACAAACAAAGCTGATAGAAAAAAATGATCCACTAAAGTACTTACTCAGTAAGGCCACATTAATAGACACATTGGAAAAATGGGTGATGCTCCTCAATGAGTTGGAATTAAATATGTGGAAAGGAAAGAGATTACAAAGAAACTCATTGTTGATCAGTTAGGAGATGCCCCTACACAAGCATTCACACCTCTCATATTTAAATTCTTGGATGAGGCAATATTCAAGATAGATATGTATCTACAAAGTGGAAAATATACTTTGATGGATCTTACACAAATCATAGTTCAAGAGATAGTGTCTTGTTCATTACACCACAAGGGGACACTATCCCTAAATCATACAAGATCATATTTTTGTGCATGAACAACATGGTGGAATATGAAGCCTTACTAATGGGTCTATGGGAAGCAATTAGATGGAAAATGAAAGACCTGCAAGTATTCAATGATGAACATGAGACTAAGGATGAAAAATTGGTATCATATAAGAAAATGGTGGACAACCTCAAAGAATACTTTGACACCATTCTATTTACACAAATCCAAAGAGTGAAAAATAAGGAAGAAGATGCAATGACCACCATTGGGATCTCTTGGAAATTCCTAATAATGTACATCAATGTGAGTTCTTGGTAGAAAAATGGTTGATCCCTTCATTTAATGTCCCTGAATATGAGCTCCTTTGTGATATTGTTGGTCCCAATTCTCCCTAGTATAAGGATATATATGACTACCTTCATGCCCAAATCCTACCTCTCAACTTGTCCAACAACCAATGAAAATCCCTTTATCCGACTAGTGGCTAAGTACATTATCATTGCAAATACCCTTTACCACCTTAGCCTAGATACCACCCTCCTTAGACTACCAAAAGCCTAATCTGTACTAAATCTAGGCTATGTAGTGCATTTTCATCTATCTGTTAATCATCATTATTATAGACTTCATAATAAAAAAAATAAAATCACCACCCCACCATTTCAAATCAATCTACCACCCTGTCCAAGTATTTATCTCTCCATGCTAGGAATTCCTCTTTAGTAGGCCAGCCAAAATTCATGACTTCACCAGCCTTTTCTCTATAAGGAAAATACTTGGTAACAATTTTATTGGCCTCCCTATCAAATTCTAATAAGATGGTCTTTGCATGAGCCAATATGTCCATATTTATTTTTAGTGTACCCATATCACACCTTTGACAAACTAAAACTGCCTACTCTAAAATGGTTTCATTAGTTTCATCTCTCCACTCTTGCGGGGGTTTTATGCTACCATCATCCCTTAAAATGGATGGGAGGAGACCATGATGTGATTCATGAAAGGATTTCACCAGTTCCCTTATTTTGACTTCCAAAGGCTCAATGTTTCCCCTATACCCCCTAATTTCACCAACAAGAGTAATAGTGGGTTTAAGCCTTTTAGGGGGGTTAGATTCTTTCTTAGCTCCAATAAACATCATTCTTAGCTATTAGAATCTAGGGTTCAACATCTCCATGAGATGAATAACCCTTTCCCTATCATTGTCAAAATTATTTATAGCTGCCACCATGGAGGAGTAGTTATCATGAATACTATTCAATATGTTATTCACTCTGTTTCGATGCTCTAAAACTATATTGAAAATCTTCATATTTCTCATAAATATTTCACTATCATGATTGTCACATTTTTCTTTATACTATTTTAATTTCCTAAGAAACTCCTCCCTGCTGATATCTTCTTTAGCTTGTGGTACTTTTGATATGTTAGGCTCTATCATTGAAATGGGCACACTTTCTTGGTTGCAAATTTTGCAACTTTTCCTCCAATAATGCTACTTTTTTTTGTAACTATATTTTTGGTTGCTCAAGCATCCTATAGTCAACTATCAAATTATTTAAATATGTCTTGATATTTTCTTTTTTTTTAGTTATAGATTCCACAGTGGCCCTTGTGAACTATGCAACATGTACTGACATGTTTGCTACCTCTAGAGACAATGTTACTAATAATCTATTTATTATTAGGCCTCCACTATAGTTAGGTGTAGGATCAACAATTCCAGGCTTCCTTGTACTTGGGGATAGAGACCAAATAGATAATGCATCCCATTGTTCACTGAAGGGAAACCATTGTAGTGCAATTCCAACCTCTTCTTCTGAATTCTAGAGTGGTCTATCACATCTCTTTATGGTATCAAAGGCTATGGAAGAACCTAAATCCCACTCTGGTAGAAACAAAATACCACTATTCCTCACCAAATTTGTACCCTCCTTTGCAGTCATCCTTTGAAACCTAGCTCTCATATCACCTAAGACGATTGCTTGAATGGTGACATCAAACATTTTTTGATGAAGAATTTTTTCCTAGCTAGACTGATGACATACTCATATCTCTTGACCCTATATTCAAACTCCATAAAATCTTGAGACTTTACAAATGAATCATCATTCATGAAATTTGTACATGCCTCTACTCACATATCATCTTTACCATTAGCCCCAATGAGGTCAGCCTTGCTCAACCTCATAATCAATTGTTGTGATGCCATCATTGTTGGTGTAGAGGGTGTTCCTTCTTGTATTTCCTGCTCTAATGCCCAAATTTCACCATCAAATTCTTCATTAGCATAGTCCACCAAAACAATTACTTCAACCTTTTGCTTCTTTAATGGTGGCTCTTTTGGTGGTGATGCATGCAGTGGTGGAGCATTGACATCTACAATTTAAGGCCCTATTGGTCCTGGAGGAGATGCTAGTGATATCTGTGGCACATGAAAAGGTCTTTGCTCCTCTTGTTGAGAAGGAACAATAATTGCATCATTTTCTTTTTCCTATTCTTTCTCCTTATAAAGAACTTAACTTTTGGTTCCTTAGGGGCTTGAGATGTAGGTTTCTCTCCCATAATAGGGATTTATCCCCCACCCTATTCTTCTTCAATGAGGCCTCTCCCCTTAGCTAGAATTTCCTTTTCACTTTCAATTTGGCCACTATTATTTCAAAGTTTTGAAACACATATTCCACCTTCTGCATTACATTTTCAATTTTTTGGAAAGCAATGAAATTAGGTTTTTTCTCCCTTATCTTCCTCTACATTTTATTGAAAGCAATCCATCTTTCTTTTAAATCCTTTCTTGTTGTAGAAGATCAAACACATTTCTTATCACATCCTTTGGGAATTAAAAAATATGCACAAATTTGTAACTCTTGTTCCTTTCCTTCAACTAGGACATGAAATATTCAGGATCATACCTGTTCCTCTCTACTACTCTTTACATATTGAAGGTTTTGAGTATATCCATTATTTTATTCTAACCTCCCTTTGTCATTAAAAAATTAGAGAAGCATGTGTATGAAGGAAAAAATGTTCCTTTTCCTTGATTCAACAAGTGTTCATTTTCCAAACTTCCCAATTTCCACATTACCTCAAGGAAACCAATTCACTCTAGCACATACTTTGGTAGCAAGTGAGGTACCACAAAGGAACCATATACTCTCAAAATAGTGTATGCGGGATATGGGATGAAATATCCCCAATTGTGATGAACTCCCAATTCAGGCCTTCTTTCCTTGGGTCTCAAGAAATCATGCAGGGCCTTGGGAATTCTAGGCACATTCACAACCAGTGATCTCTTTAATTCTAAAGCAATCAAGTTCTGAAATGTCACATAATCATATGTCCTATCATCTTTATTAAGGAAAATAGTCTAACACTAAACAAATAGCTCCAAGGTACCCTCCATCTTATCCAAAGTCAATTTTTTCCCAAAGTAAGATACACCTTTGAATAGAAACATATGCATTAACAATGAGTACCAGTGAAATCTTACCCCGTATGTTCCTTTCTTTAATCTTATCAAACCATCATGAATTTTCTCTATGAGAAACCTCACATAGTCATACATTGTAAAATATTGGGGGTGTTGAACATGGGCTGCCATATACATCCATGCCATAGGCATTCTAGTGACAGGATCATAACCAATTATTTGGCAAATGGAATAAAAAGTTCTTTGGAAGTAAGGAAAAAAATAACTGTCAGGAAAATGCTCCTTATCACATGGCCCCAATGTAACTCTTTGGCCCCCAATTTCTGCTAAATACCTTAATAGTATGTGGACTCTAAATCCAATCTTAGTTCTATCATATTCCTCTCTAAGAATGCTTTAATCAATTTTAGGCATTTTCATCACTCCATCTACTGAGTTTCAAGACATGATCTATTTCATCCTTGGTAAGTTTAACCATCTCATTCCCATTACATGTCCTTACAGTTCTTGGAATTGGGTCATAATTGGTGGCTACTGATTTAAGCAAATCAACATCCATATAGACATTGGGTACAATTAACTTCCCTAGGTCACAATTCTAGGGGTTACCAACTAGAATTACCATGTTTCTATTTTTGAACCAACCATAGAACAATTCCCACCTAGTACAAGGTAATTTGGCATCCCTTATAGAACTATTCTTGTCAATCAAGCCCTCAACTACTTGTGGACCTCGGAGAAGCAATTGAACCTTAGATTTTTCACTGGTCAAGGGTGGCAACTGGTTAGTAAGGTCTTTACTTAAAAGTCTTTTGGAAAAAAATCTTTCCCCTTGGATGAAGATGCTTTTGATTTTGTTTTGGGAGCCATGATGCATGAATTTTATAAACCAATGTTTTTGGTTTGTTGGAATAAAGCTTATGACTCAGATAAGGGCTTGCCAAATATTCTAGCAATGCACAATAAACTATTTTCTTTTAGTGAATGTCAAACCTTTAAATGCAAAACCAAGAAAACGCTAATTGACTCAAAGGTTTGGAGACCACAATTTATCAATTATTTAGATAGGCAGGTAGTAATTCACTTACTAGTTTTTCACAGGTTAATAACCCTAGCTTCGAAATCTAACAAGTCTTAAGGCCACAACATGAGCTCTCCAAATATGCAAAATGCCCTTCACAATGATCAATTATACTTTTTAAGACAAGTTTTATTAGCTATGCAATCTCTTACTTTGGTAGCTCGATGTCCTTTCCATTATTAAGGCTCACTCACACGAACCAAAATGTCTCATTTTCCTTCAAACTAAACTTTGAATGCCAACCATTGATCACGTGGGTGTGTTAGTTGATGGATGGTCTAGATTTAGTCAGCTTGATTTGAAAAATCTGACTGTATGCAACCGTAATGCTCATCAAATGACAGTAAGCCACATGAAACCACTTTTTGGTGATCTATGAGCTCCACCATTTTCCTTGTTGTTGTAGCTAGAATCCATGTGTCCTCTTCCCCTTACCCCTATGAGTCTTAACCCATGTTCGACTTTCATCAATGAGGAGATGGGGAAGGGTTGAGATTGAATCTCAAAGCTTTGATATACTCACACCTTGATCTAAGTCCAATAGCTCGTGGCCTTATTCCTCTGACACAACCAATGACTCAGATTAAAAGATCTCGGATGCCCTTAAAACATGTGCCGAACTTGGAAGAAAGGGTGGGTCTTGCATGGGATAGCAGGGAGTAGTCAGGATTGACCCAAATACTTTCTATAAACTGCCGATCCCAGCTCTATAGTAAGATTCGTTGTCATCCAAGCCAAGTGGGCCCCTCCAAAAGGCAACAGGTGTCAATCTGGCCGCTAGCTCGTGACATTTCTTAAATACAAAGTAAAATAGGACAAGGTAGCGGGGAGCGGCCAAGATGAAGCCACACCACTCAACAACCACCATCGATCCCATTTCAATACTTTAAGAAGATCATTCAAAGGAACCTAGGCCCGCTAATGTAGAAGACATGTGGCATGCGCCCACTAGCCCATGTGATTAAAATAATGGAAAATGAAACAAAATGGGTGTATGGGGAATTGTCAAGATTTGCCTGCTACAATAAAAAAACCAACATAGAAACTAATATCTGCACATGCTGAAAATGTTAGTTTTAAGAAGGTGATCCAACTAGGTTGATGGGACCAAGACCCATGAGATTAAATATTTCAAGACTTGAGTCATTCTGATGGGAAATATTTTGTTTGTCTTAAGAAATATTAAAGTGATGGCAAAACACTTGACTACCAAAAACCCTAAACCAAGGGGCTGGTAATTTCATGGGTTCCGATGGCATAAGGTGCAACTTAAAATACTGGGAACCAACAGTAAGGAGTCAATGATGAATTAAAGTTTCAATAGGGATACAAGCTCAAGGGTTTTCAAGAAGGGTTCCAGAGAACACAAAACCTTAAAATAGTGACGGTAGACAAAACCCTAAGCCCAAAGAGATAGATCAAACCAAGATTTTTTAGGATGAGAAATGGAACCAAAAATATTCAGGGTGTACATCATAACTCTAAAATATGATTTCAATAGTAATTATATCATAAATTTAAAATATACAATTTTTTATTTAAATTTTTAAATTTATTATAAAGGTTCTATAAAAGATTAAAATATAATTATAAATTTTTAAAAAAATTTAAATTTAAAGTCTTTAAATTAATTAAGTAATGTTTCTCAACATTTATTACACACTTTTTTAAAAATATAAATACTGGTTTTTCTGGTTATCGTCATGGTATCTTTGCGACTCAAGCCTAGTGGATTCCCATTAACAAGAACTCATTAATGGGGTGAGCTTGAGGTGAGACTAATCCTTGTGGCCATGAGGTAACCAACGCAACCCCCCAACATCCGTGGCGGGGTGAATTCTAGGCTAGAGAGAGTCGAACCCAAGACCTCGGGGAGAAAACCCTAGACTCAAACCAACTCCTCTAACCCGTGGGGGAAAAATATAAATATGTTATTTATAATTTATAATTAGAAAAAAATAAAAATTATGATTAAAAAATAAAAAATCTTTAAAAAAAATATTAGATTTTTGAAATTTAAAAATAAAAAACCTTCAAAAGTAGGAGGATTTTGTTAAAAAAATATTAAAATGAGCTTTTTTAAATAAAATTTACTTACCAAAAAAAAATAGATAAAATAAAAATAGCTTTAAAAATAAAACTTGCCTTGAAACAACATAAAATATACTAAAATTACCGATAGGCTTTGTAAAAATTATTTTATCCACGAAAAGTTACAATTGTATGTGTTGCCATCTACAATTAACTTGGTGAGTAGTAGTTGGTGAGCAACAACTTGACTCGTTGAAGAACAAAGATAAAGTTGATTTATGATGTATGCAGTCATTCATGTATCAGTGAATTTACGAGGTTGGATAGTCGTTTGTCGTCCTTCATGATTTAATGACTTGTTTCTCACCATGTGCAATGTTTTCTTGCAACATTGATAGGGATGTATTTTAAGGGTTCAGATATCAAGATCAAGCCCATCTTACTTCAGCCTTTGTTATTGCATCTTCTTTCAGATAGGTTGCACAATAGATTTACATGCGTTAATAAGGTTGTCATTTCAACTCAAGCCTTAAAAAATAAAGCGGTTTCATGGATTGTGAAACAGTTTCCTTGTTGATCGCGTGGTGAAACATTGTTGCAACTAGTCTTGTGGTTGTATGGTTTGGTGGAAGGGTGAAGTACTATAGTTTGTGTGGTACCACTTAGCGACAGGGAGTCATTATAGTATCACAAGCTAGTTAGCCAATGTGTGACCTTGCATTAGGTACTATGGGGGTGATCCAAGTGCTTGAACTACTATTTCCTATCGCACAGTGGTTTAGATCCTTGCAATATGTGATATTCTAATCAGGATTCAACCGTGCAGTTTTTAGAGTCAAACTCATTGAACCATGTTTCATGAGTATCCATCTCTCATGATAGTAAATGGTTCACTTAGCACTCCTTGCATTTAGGTGATGCTCATAGAGGTGAAGCACTGGGCCTACTCCAGTTCAAATATGCTTAACCACAGAGTTTCCCTAAGGTTAAGCCCACTAAGCTTGCAACCCCATTTGTAAAACCGTCAACAAGTGTTGTACCTTATGAACAATTACATATAGAGCCCCTTTTGCTCATCAATTGATAAGTAGAAGGTATTTCCTCATTGTGTCAAATTGTGATATTATCCACATGGTAATGGTCAAGTGGAGGCATCCAATAAAACCATCATGAAATCCTAAAAAAGATTGTCAATGATGTTGGCTAAGACTAACATATATAGCTAAATTCATCCTTATGGGCTTATCCTATTAGAACTCATACTCCTATTGGTGCCACACCTTGTTCCCTTGTCTTTGGTTTTGAATCCATTCTACCAATTAAGGTTGAGATGCCATCCTTGAGAGTTTCCATGCAAAATTTCATTGATGATGAAGATTATCGAATCTCCAAGTTAAACGAGATAGAACTATTGGACAAAAACAGACAAACTACATTGTTCCGCTTATAGGAATATCATAATAACCTATGACACTGGTACAAGAGATTTAGGGTTCAAAATGTCAACATTGGTGATCTGGTCTTGAAAGAGAATCCTAAGAACCAACAAAAAAAGAAAAACTAGGCAATTTTGAGCCTAATTGGTTGGTTCCTTATATCATCACCACAACATATGGATCTAGTTCCTATCAATTCACTACTCCTAAGGGTGAACTAATATATGATCCTATCAATAGCATGCACCTTTAGAAGTACTATACATGGCATATGGAGATCCCATTGTATTAAAAAATAATAAAAAATGGAAACAATAGAAAAGAAAAGACATAAAATAGTTCATCCTATAGTGAAATCCATTTTGTGGCACTTTGGATAAGTACCATGGTGAAAACCTTGTAAATAGGTGACATGTATAGTCAGCTTCTGGTCTATCATCTATCATTACTCTATCTGATTTCTCCCATAATAAATTGAGCATATGCTCCTTCATAATAAAACTATTTTTCTCCCCTTCTCATGGTCTATGATTGACTAACATTTAGCATCAAACCTCTTATCATATCCATCCTCTCATAAAAAACTAGTCTTGTTATGGATTGGGGGAAACCTTCAACCTATGAATTTCAAAATGATATTACATATGGTATCTAAGGATGTTATCACAAAAATACAAAAACATTAAAAAATAAAAACATAAAAATTGTTCAAATATCCTTCAAAAAATCCACACAATCATAAAATATTGAAAAATAAAAAATGATGTTATTTCATAGTATCAAACTACATTGTCTCTATGAGTGTACATATTCAAGGAAGTCACTGATAAGCCTGTGAGGAATTAGGTTTCTCCTTTAGGGTCCGTCATAGTCAAATCTTCATCACAATGCATGTCATAATAAACTACCACTTGTCATGGTCAGTAGAATTATGTTGTCTCTACATTGTCACATAGGAAAGATCATTATTGATGAGCCCCCAAGGCATTAGGTTAGTCCCCTTAAGGTCTATTACAATAAACTTTTCGTCATAATCCAAATTCCATAATAAAGCTATCTTTTGTAGAGAATGAACATGTTTAACACAAACATGATATCCTACATAGGAATCGACCTTAACAAATCATGAAACAAAAGACAACACTACCCAAACTAGTTTTGAACTAGTCTGATCGATTGTTTACAAATTTTACCTATCTTATCAAAAATAATTTGTCTTCTAGGATTTTTTATTATTGCAGCTAGACCAGGCATCTTATACAAAATGTTTTAGTCCTTAAAATAGACACAATCTTTTGAAAACATATCAAACACTTGTCAGTAAAAAAAAATACCTACATAGCTTTTGAATCAGTTGGTCTAGTATTTATCTTATCTTATTTATATTATGTCATACTCCTAAGCTGCTTGAGGATATCTACAAGTGATTATAATGACAATGATAGATGATGATGTTTCTTTTTGTTGATGTCTATTTGAGGTTTTCCTTGGTAAGATGACTGGGGCAACTGATATCCTTGTGTGTGATCAGGATTCTACTAGCATAATCAAAATGTCCTATGTAAGTCAAATGTTAGCTAAACACTTTCTTGCAGTAGGATTAACATGCTTTATGGTAATTTTCTCACATATTCCTACAAGGTTCTATTGTCACTAATCTGAATTAGGATACTCCTTGTTTGACATGTCTTAATCTAAGATAAATGGATACTAAACGTCACCAAGGTTTGTCTCAACTTGGCATACACTATCCAGTTGTCTATATATCATATATTTAAACAAATGGAAACAAAATCCGACTCCATAATTCATTCTTAGGTGTGCATATATCTTCCTGTTCCATAAACACAAATAACACTCTATGATGATAAAAGATGCGCTATTGAAAGCTCAAGTAATATTAATCATTACATCAATCTGAATTTGGATGACAGATCTATTTAAATGGTTCTTCACTTCTTACTAACTATTCCTTCACACTAATAGTTCTTCTAACAATCCCGTAGACATCTAAGTGGTGTGCTATGACACACATAAACAAATATATGAGTTGCATTATCCGACATCCATAATCATGTCAAAATATTATAAATAATCACATGCATATAGGTCATACATACCTATACTGTAGTAAAATACATACCCTTACATTTTCACACTTGTTTGGGATCGCCTTGCTTTATTTATATTTATTTATGGCTTAATTGGACCTATTTTGTGTTGATAAGCCCTATGAATGGCATATTTTTTTGGTTAATCCCAACATTCTCCAATGCATAAATGATTTCCTAATGATTCTGATTGGTTTGTCCCTGATTTTTGGTCAAGACTAAAATGCCACTCAGGGAGTCTTTGTCCCCCGAGGTCTCGAGACCTTGATTTTGAGGTATCTTAATTGGGCCCCTTTTTGGTGTCTATGACCCAAGTTTCATCACTTGGGACTAAGATGCTACCTAGGGCATCTTAGTCCTCCTTGAGTCATTTTCGAGATTTAATTTCAAATTTTGGTGAGATTTATCTTGAATTTAATGAATTTATATGTTGGCTTGGTGTGATACAATTTCAAGATATTAAGCATAGTTAATTGTAAATACAAGGTTCCTTCTCTCATTTTCTCCTAACAAGATATCTAAGCATTCCTAAGGAAAATTTATGAGATCAAGAGAATTCAAGAGAAAATCATCAAGCATTTGGAGTCATCAAGATTCAAGAATCATGCCAAAGGATATTATTGCATCATGTTTGTTGTTGTACTAAAATTTATGATGTAGGGTTTTAATTCAAGAAAGCAAGCAATTCAAGATCTATCAAGAATTTCAAGATCCATATCTATTGCATCCATTTCACACATGTTTATAGACTTGATAAGGGTTTAGTGAGTTGTAGCATTGAATGCTATTCATTTAATATTTCCTTCATTATTTCTATATCATTTCAAGGTTTAATTACCAACAAGGGGTTTGACCAAGGAAAACCCCCATTCACTAACAATAAACAATTTTTTCCCATCTTGCATATTTGTGTTTGCATATCTAAGTTGAAGATCACTTGGAGTGAAAAGTTTTCAAAGTTGTAAAGTTGCATTGCCAAAGTTGTCATCTTCACAGAAACTCATCTACAAGTCAAATCTAACAATTTCAAAACCTGAGATCCGAAAGGAAGCAAGTGCAGACCTTGGAGCTCAAAACCACATTCATACTTTTTAGAAGTTCAAATAGGAACTAATACGCCATCTTGGGAATCTTAGTCCTCTCAAGCATATTTTTTGGAGATTCCTTTAGATCTGATTCCGACAACCAAAGATTCTATGTTTTCCCCAAAAAATAGCACCGAGACTAATACACCATTTTGGGAATCTTAGTCCTCCAAGGCATATTTTGATAGCTTATTTGCATTTATAGAATCCTCATTGCATCTCCAGACTTCCCAGGTACACATACCCTAACTTGGTGTTGCATAGTTTCATTATTTGCATCTCTCATTTAGCTCATTTTAGGTTATTTTCATATTACATTTTTTCCAGCATCGTCTTTTCCAAGCATTTTCTTAGCAGTGAACCCCTTAAAGCTGAAAAGAACCCCTTATTAGGTCCTCCTAATTATGAATTGGCTCACCTTGAGAGGTTCATAGTCAATCCAATTAGGGTTCTTAGGACATATTTAAATGACCTAGATAGAATAGGAAGTTATCCACTTCCCATTTTTATCTAGGTTCATTTTAGTGAACCTAAATTCTTTGAGCATTCTTCTTTTCTAATTTGGAGTCCTTTAGCGTCCTAGATCTAGATTGAATTCATTGCATCTTCCATTAGTGAAAGTGCATCTATGGTTTCTTGTAGCTTGCATTATTGAAATTACATTTAGGGTTTCCTATTGTTGCATTAGTGAAAGTGCATATAGGTTACATTTTTAAATTCTTAAATCATTCCATTTCATTGAAAAACTAAAAAGTGCATTGTTCATTCTCTTAATTGCATTTAGAAACATTGTTATTGCTTTGAAAATAGGAAAATTGCATTCAAATCTTGCATTCAATTGCTTGTTAGTCATTGATTTTCTTTGCATCCATTTGCATAGTTTACTGTTTCCAAACATTAGGTCCCTGGGTAGGCAACTTGAGAAAGTTGTTATCAAGCTAGAATTTTCGATTTTCTCTGAAAAAACTCTGCTAGGACTAAAACTCCCTTCCTAGCATTTTAGTCCCTCTCAGGTTTTTTCTGCTTAGAATCCTGTCTCTGTTGTTTGTTGTCTGTTTCAACCTCTAGAACTTCAAAATCTCACCAGGAGGACTAAAACACCCTTATTGGCATCTTAGTCCATGCTGACTTTGATTCTCCAGTTTTCAGGGTCTGAAATTACTGTTTTGTGTTTTTGTGGGCTGCTTTCAATTTTCTATTTCAATTTCTAGAATTTTTGTTATCATAGTTTCTTTCATTTTCAAGTGCATTTTCTTAATCGTGCATCATGGATATGTGCTTCAATAATTTATGGATGTCCTTGAAATCCTTAGTAGATGTCTCAAATTGCACCTTTGTTAATGATCCTAATGACATTGAACTCACTCCTACTCACTCAACTCCCAATGAATGTTCTCCTCGTGATGTTGGCATCATTGGAGAAGATGATGATAAGATGAATAAGTTCCTAAATTACTGTCTTGTTAAACTTGAAGCTAATGCTTTCTTCTAACCATCTATGAAACAACCAAATTCCCCTACAATACCACCTCTTTAGATGTTTGGTTACTTACATCCTAAAACTAAAGAAAAAGTTGAGCATAAGTTCCCTACAATAGGTGAACCTAATTCTTCTCAGCTAGAAAACACTCAACCATTTTATGATAACCAAGCAACAAACACTCCAATCAATCTTGAAGAAACATATGGAAAAATATTCACAATCTTGAGTAAACAAGGATGTGATACAACAAGTGAACATGAAATTCATCAAATCCTAGAGAAAGTTCCAACTATTGAAAACAAAAAAGGGCTAGGATATCAAGATCCCCCTCACAACACAAAATACCTAGAGAATACCTAAAGTAGTGATGGTACATTGATTTTAGATACAAATATCCTGACTCCTAACAATGACGAGGATGCTGGTGAATCTAGCAAATACATAAGACCTTACAAATTACAAAAATTACAACCTCCTCATCCACCACCTAAAATTGAAAGAAAGCTACAATTTCTTCTCAACAAAGGATTCATAACATTACCACCTATGAATAGATTATTGGTTTATCCCAAAGATGCAAAAGTTCCACATTGCACATACCATCAAACTCTTAGACATAGTACTGATGAGTGTTGTGCACTCAAGATAATATTGTGAAATTTTCATTTTGATGGCAATGATTGTCATCTAGTGATTGAAAAGGCCTTGCACCCCTTGTCATGTAATAGTTGTAGAATATTGGCATTATAACTATTAAATGACCCTTCTCATCACCTATCTCGGCCCATTCTCGTCTTGCACTCAGTGGGGACAAGAAGTAGATGTCCTTGTCCTAGTCAGGCATTTGTTGTTGTCCCTTCACTTTGTTATCTACCTTTCTCTTATGAAAATTGAGACTGGGAGGTGAATAACCTACTTTAGGTTGACTCGTTTATGCCTTACTAGTATTTTTCTTTCTCTTTTCACTTTCACTTGCATGTGTGTATTGTGATCCTGCATGATGTTTTGTTTGATGTTTCTCTCTCTTTATGCATTCCTCTATTTGTATCTTCATTCTTCTCTATGTCGTAAGCTTTTTCCTTTTCTCATTCTTTCACTTTTGTATTGTGTTTTCCTTTTGGGGATGACACAAGGTGTCAAGACACCCTATGTCTCTTCCATGTTGACCCAAAAGGTTTTTCTTTATTTTTCGATCTCTTTGTGTCATTCTTCTAGTTCTGTGTGTATTTAGGGAATGATGACAATTCTGAGCTCTCTAATATTATTGCAGCAAAGATAAATATTGACCCCAAATCCATAGATCCCTTATGTGTTTCTAGGCAAAAACCTCTCTTCCTTTTTCATCTTTTGACTATTTTAAAGTAATTGATCACAATATGGTGTTAGCAATTTATTTAAAGTGGGGGCATACATTGGCATTATTTTGGAATTATTTTTGTATTTTTTTTTCCATGTTCCTTGATGTGATTTTCTTACTTCATATGATGAATTTTACTCTTTGTGGTGATATTGGGAGTAATTTCCTTCAAGATTGTGACCTATCTTAGCATATTATATTCCCCTTAGTGGTGGTGTGACACACTACATCCCCTAAGTGTTGAATCTTTTATCCTTTGATTAGTCCTCTCTTGGAGACGTTAGGAATGGTGTCCCCTAAGAGTAAGACCTTGCGTGAGCTAAGAAAAATCCCTTCGGACATCCCTCTTTCTTGTTGAATTTTCCTTTTGTCCTTATTAGAGTCATGGAGGTATGTCTTTGATATGGACTTCCTGGGGCTCACTTAGTGAACAACTAGCTTCACTAGCCCGTGTGAGCGTGAATTTTCCCTTTGTCCTTATTAAAGTCATGGAGCTATGGCTTTGATATGGACCCCCTGGAGTTCACCTAGTGAACAAATAGATTCACTAGCCTATGTGAGCATGCATTTTTGTACCTTATTAGAGTCATGGGGGTATGGCTTTGATATAGTTCCCTTGGGGCTTGCCTAGTGGACAACTAGTTCCCACTAGCCCTCATGAGTGTGTATTTTGTTTGCATAGTGGATATCACATTTCACTTGTAAATCCTCTTCAAGCCTAGACCTGTTCAACCACATTAGATGGCTAGTCAAAGCTTGATCTGTTGCAGTTCTTTTCCTTTTTCCTTTTTCCTTTTTCCTTTTTCATGTCTTTGATGGTGTATGTTTGTGATCTTGTTTTGGTTGCATCTATCATCTGCAAGCATGTTCCTTTGTGCCTATGTTAGTTTTCCATAGGATCTTGATCATGGGGGCTTGGCCACCCTCTTTATCATTGTCATCATATCTAACAAATATTTGTACATTTGAACCCCACTTGATTATGTGGTTGGCTACATTAGTGTGATTTTAAAGCAAGTTCATCCTCTCACTAAAGTGGGGGCTAAATGTAGTGTATTAAAATTCATACCCTTGCATTTTCACACTTGTTTAGGTCCACCTTGCTTTATTTATCCTTCTTTATGGCTTTATTGGCCCTATTTTGCATCCACAAGCCCTATGAATGACATATTGTTTTGGTTAATCTCAACATTCTATAATACATAAATGATTTCTTAATTGTGTTCCTCATTTCTGATCGACTAAAATGCTACTTAGGGTGTCTTTGTCCCCCCAAGGTCTCAGGACCCTGATTTTGATGTATTCTAATCAGGCCCCTTTTTGGTGTATGTGCCCCAAGTTTCATCACTTGGTACTAAGATTCCACCTAGGGAATCTTAGTCCTCCTTGAGTCATTTTCAAGATTTAATTTCAAATTATAGTAGGATTTAGCCTCCTTCATTTAATTAATACATATGTTGGCTTGGTGTGATACAATTTTGAGATATTAAGCATAGATGAGTATAAATACAAGGTTCCTTCTCTAATTTTCTCCTAAAAAGATATCTAAGAATTCCTAAGTAAAATTTATAAGATCAAGAGAATTCAAGAGAAGATCATCAAGCATTTGGAGCCATCATCAAGATTCAAGAATCATGTCAAAGGTTATTCTTGCATCATGTGTGTTGTTGTGCTAACATTTGTGATGTAGGGTTTTGATTCAAGTGAGAAAGAAATTCAAGATCTATCAAGAATTTCAAGATCCATATCCATTGCAGCCATTTCACACAAGTTTGTAGACTTCACAAGGGTTTGGTGAGTTGTAGCATTGCATTTTGTTCATCCACCATTTCCTTCATTATTTATATTTCATTTCAAGGTTTAATTACCAACAACGGATTTGACCAAGGGAAACCCCCATTTACTAACAATCAACAAGTTTTTTTCATCTTACATTTTTGTGTTTGCAGATCTAGGTTGAAGATCTTGAAGATCACCTGGAGTGCAAATTTTTCAAAGTTACAAAGTTGCATAGCCAAAGTTATCATCTTCAGATAAAATCATCTACAGTTCAAATCCGATAGTTTCAAAACCTAAGATCTGAAAGGAAGAAAGTGCATACCTTAGAGCTCAAGATCACATTCAATTTTTTTCAGAAATTTAGATTAGGACTAATTATAATACACCATATTGGTCATCTTATTCCTCTCGATCATATATTTCAGAGATTCCTTTTGATCCAATTTCAACAATTGAAGATTCTATGTTTGCCCCAAAAAATAGCAACGAGACTAATACACCATCTTGGGTGTCTTAGTCCTCCAAGGCATATTTTGATAGCTTCTTTGTATTTCCAGAATCCTCATTGAATCTCTAGACTTCCCAAGTACACATACCCTAACTTGGTGTTGCATATTTTCATTATTTTCATCTCTCATTTAGCTCATTTTAGGTTATTTGCATATCGCGTTGTGTTTTCCAACATTGTCTTTTCTAAGCATTTCCTTGGTGGTGAACCCCTCAAAGCTAAAAATAACCCCTTCCTAGGTCCTCCTAATTGTGAATTTACTCACCTTGATAGGTTGATATTCAATCCAATTAGGGTTCTTAGGACATATTTGAATGACCTACATAGAATAGGAAGTTATTTTCTTCCCATTTTATCTATGGTTTATTACCGCATAAGAAAAATACAAAAAGATAGATAATATTGCATAAAATTTTAGAATCATCATCATCCATATAGTGTCATATCATTTATGGCATAAAAAGATTTAAAAATATAATGTCGTCATCATATAATCATCATAAGCATTACTATCCATACATCACACCATAAATCATAAGCATTAAATATCCCATACATCACATCATAGATCATAAGTAGTAAATATCCATACAACATATCATACATGTAACCTTAAATCATATATCATGTGTATCCATCCATAAATAAAAACATATGTAAACATCATATACATCCATAGAGAATCCATCATATAGAAATATGCATAACAAATAACACATCATATAATTGCCTTCAAAAAGACTTCTCATATATATCCAAAAAATGGGTTAGAGTACAATATCGAATGACTATAAAAAATGTGGAGCTCACAGGCTCAATAAAAATATACATGGCTATATATACAAAGAGGCCTAGCATGTGCTACCCCTATCACCAGATGGATTCCTCTCCTCTCTATGACTTGATCATAATACCCATGACTGATCCTTGTCTAAATACAGACATGAGTGATAGGGAGATGCCCTAGGTTAGGAAACCCTCCAATGCTCTGTGACCTCCAAGAGTATGATCTACTTTGACTCTCTACAAAGCTAGGTTCCCTCTCTACTAGTGACACCACCCTCTCATAAAGATCTCTATAATAATAGTCAACCATGTTGGATGTACACGTGTCTGTGATACATCAATGGTGCCTCTACTAATTGTATCAATGAGCTCAATGGCTCTCTAGTCATCCCATTATGCTCTGATGACTGCCATATCACACTTAGTTGTAAATTGAGCAACTTTCCCCTATAGACCTTATATTTGAGCTAAATTATCTTGAAGTTGCACCTGCAAAGATGATACCTATGGGTCTAGTGCCATCTCCTCTACATCCTCCTCCATGATATCCAATGGAACCTCCCAAACAAGCATCTCCTTTATACCCTCCTCAATCAATCTCTCTCGATCAACCTCCTCCTCCTTCACCTCCCTCCTCACCTCATCCACCTTGATATCCATGTTGATGTCAACATCAACACCTAGATGCTACTCTCTCTACATCTCCTCATTATGAGGAGAAAATTCTACCTATACCTAGCCTACTATAACACCCTCCTAGAGAGGAGGAGCATCTACCTCCACCTATGTAGCTATACCTCTCTCCTCTTGGTTAGGAGCATCATCCCTCTACTAGACTTGTCATGGTGCATAAGGTGGAAGTCCACCTCTATCCCTCTGACCTTTGTCTCTACCTTGGGCACAATCTCCCCTCCCACCATCTCCTCCCCAACATCCACCATGCCCCCATCATCACCACCATATCCTCGACCACCTCGACCACCATCATCGCTTCTCCCCCATCCTCTCTATAGGATTAGTCTGATTTGGATCTATAGAAGGGGTGGGCCTATTTTGGGCCCACCATGCATCAAAATATTCCATAGTCCCTACATTGAATAACTCAACAAGGGTACCCCACTCAACTAGTTGTATTCCATCTATCTTCACAATCGTCACCTGGACACTAAACATAGGTCGCCACATGAGAACCTCTCAAGAAGATCAGGAAAACTCTATGATGCCCATAAGAACTCCCTGTTGCTCTTTGAACTATCTTAGTACATGCTTTGGAAGATGTCTCTTAATGATGTACTATGTTTGAATAGTACGACCAATCAAGTATCTAATCTATCGACAATATGACAAGTTCTCTACATTGTCCCACATTGGGCTGTCTCTATATGGTCTCCATGTGAATGCATAAAGAGTATGAATACCATGATGCCAATATCTAACGTCATAAACTCAAATTGATGTAATGAAACCTCCATAGATATATACATATATAGGGTAGTCTCGGTGCTAGGTATCTATCCACCAATGGCCTAGAAACAACTATGTGCTCCCAAGCCCAAACCATAATTAATGTAGTACCTGTGAACATAAATTTCCTCGAGCTCCCTCTGGGTGGTTTTTATTTTTGCTATATACTAGCGTACTCCCCATACTTTGCATTTTTCGATCTTCTTTTTTTCAGGAGGTTTGTCTGACTATTGCCATGTGTCCGCCAGATGCTCTTCATAAGGATTTCTTCCTTCTCTCTTCTAACAGCTCCCTCCATGCTTCCACATGTTAGAAATTCACATTATTGAAGGCTACTTATCTTCACTTTTCTATCGCGCCCCATCCAAGCACCATGTAGCATGGATCTACAAAGAATTTTTGGTGGAACCCATCGATAAAGTCGTTTGTGAAGGGTAACTCTGCATTTCTTGACCATGGAGGTTTTCATTGCAAGAGGGGAGGAATAAACAACATGCTCTAACCTATCACCACATATACCTTCTAGGACATTATTGAGGAGAAGTAGGGTGCATGCAACAAGCCTCATCAAGATTTCCACGTGTTCTAACTACCTTCATGGATTGGCAACACCCATCGATAGTATATTTTGTTGGGACCACTTCCATCATTCACAAGGGATGTGTCTAGTTTCTAAGAAACTATGTACCATGTTTGAAATATTTTCTATTGTAATGGCCATGGGAAATCATTGCTCTGATATCTTCACTCATGATTGATAATATTTTTTGTTATCAACCTGCTAGGTAGTGGGATATTTTATCTATAAATACCACTTCTTCTTTTGAAGAAGGGGTTCAAAACTGAAAGAAAAATTTATGGAAAGACACTAGACCTCTTGTATTGTTATAGTTTATTGTATAAGATTCACAAACTATGCCATTTTTTGGATTTTCTATTTCTTGACTATTTGATAAAGCTTTATACTATGTCATCATTGTATTGAGTAATTTGTTCATAGACTTCTATAATTTCAATATAAGCTTGTTGATTCAGACCATGTCTTTGACTCTTCTTTTCAGTAAATGTATGGAAGTTATTTTATGTCATTGATTAAATTATTCAGGTTTCTATTTTGATTTTTGTTATTCTAAGACATAGCAGATTGCTGAATGACCCTTAAATCATATGTAACAGATAGGTTTATCGCACCCATATCTAATTTTTGGTGCATCGCCTTAGATTAGATTTTATTTTACATTTTTTTCCTTCTACCCTTTTCAACCCCTCAATTACAGAAGAAGTTAACTTCTTAAAAAACCCAGAGTTCACTCAATTTATTGCAATAGGTCCCCCCTTTTACTAAGTTTCCCATAAGGCTATTACCTTGTCACTTTTCAACATCAACAGTTTCTTTTTCTGGCACACCTGGTGGGAATTCTTTAATGTACTTAAATCTAAAGTGGGCGTATGAGCCATCGGCCTATTACTAGCTCCCAAACAACAAAATATCCTAGTTTGTTAGTGCCACCACTAGGAATAGTACAAGTTGAATCCCATATAGTGAATGTTTCACCCCCTTCGGTAGCCATGTTTCCAATTTATAACATAAATTATGTGGCATGGGATGTTGAAATCCCCCTTATAGCACCAATGGCACCCAATTTCTAGGCCCCTATCCTGATCTCTATTTTAAAAGCTATACCTAAATTTATCGGGGACAACTCAATAACACCATCTGAACTTCTGCAATATGTGGTAGACATGTTTTTGGTGCACAAAGTTATCGATCAAAATATAGCACTAAGGTTGCTCGCAACCTATTTTAGGGGCAAGGTGCTAGACTGGTACCACACTCTATAAGCTAACACTATCGGTACCTAGGATCAACTCAGAGATCCTTTCTATGAGATATTTTCAAATGATGGAGATTGGTCATCACTCTATCATCAATTGGTGACTTTAATGCCCGGTTTCACACAACTTGGAAGAGAATTCAAGATGCTATCCATCCACTGAATGAGTTGGCATTCATTTTCTACCTAAAATCCATCAATGTCGACATCTCTATGATGATCCAGTCTCTTGGTGGAACCATTCTGCCAGGAAGCTATTGTCTCGACCTGTTATGCTGATATTTCCATATACATTAGTTCTCACCCAAGAGGTAGCATCTACCAGTGCACTCGATCCTCCCCAATCTATGTATACATATCTAAGCGCACCACAGAATGTTGCTTCCATGTCTAATTCTTCAAAGGAAGAGATGAGCAACATAAAATTATTGTTATGGAACCAAGAAAATGAAGTAACTACCATAAAGTCTAACCAGGCCGCGCCTCCAAGACCAGCCTACCAAAATTATCAAGGCGAGAGACCCTCCTACTAGCAAAATTAGTACCAAGGAGGTATGCACATGAATTTGCAGGCCCAAATGACTAATGAAATAGTGCTAGTGCCTACCTTGCTGGGAGCTATTCAACCAAGTACGAGCTAAGAGCTGACCGTGAGGTAGAAAAAATTCACTAGAGATATCAATCCCTGGTGCTTCCCCTGCAACGATGCACATATGTCTTGAAATTTTATGTGTGGGAATTTACAACACAAGGTGGTAGAAAAATGAATCCAAGGTATAGTGTCAAGTTCAGGAGGTTATAGATATGCCTCTCCACAAATGGAAAATGTGGTACTTATCGCTCAGATGTAAGGAATGTCCTTGGAATAAGAAAATTACATAGCTCCTGACCACTCCCTCTTCTCATGGATGGAAGGAGAAGATGTGGTATTAACATACAAGGAATTCACCTCAGAGACCCCACAAATATGGTCCGATTACAACACTTGTTCAAAGAGGAGACTCATGGGTGAACTGATCACTCCACAACCTACATGTGCCTCTAACCAGACTCCTAGTTCTTCCATAGTTGCTCCACAACCATAGCTATGTAGGGAGATTGTTATAACTAGAGCTAAAGAATCAAAGCCTTCAAATCCACCACCATTCAATGTGGTGGAACAATTGAAAAAATATTCTGCTAACGTATCCCTTTGTGATATCTTAGCTATTTAGGAGAAAGATTCACTATTGCAGAAGGCCCTCCAAGAAGACGCAATTACTGAATCAGAAGAGCAATCGCTCAAAGAAAAGACTGCTATCCCATCACCTCTAGCCAAAGTTCTCACAAATAGTGCAGAAGAGACCTCTATTGAAGTTAAAGAGAAGCAAAAACCCAAGCCCTTTTTCCTAACTCTTATTGCGGGAAAGAAATTATTGCATAATGCCATGATCGACTTTTCATGCTAGCACCAAAGTAATGCTCAAGCTGATAGCCGAAGCCTTAGGAATTAGCTATGAACCTTTAAAATGGGGGGCTATGCAGCTTGATGGAAACAAATTCAAAATCATATCTATCATCAAAGGCCTCCCCTTGACCTTATTCACTTGCCCAAGTATTATAGTTCTGAAAGATACTATGATCATAGATGTTCCTCCCATGTCTGGCCTCTTCCTATCTCAGGAATTCACTTCAAAAATAGGTCGGTATCTTTATTTGGAATGGTCTCACCTAATCCTAAGGACCAATCACATAGCTAAAATGAAAATAGTGTCTGAATCTTTACATTCAAAAAATGTAGTCAATGAAGCCATGATCAACTTTGAGGCTGCTCATACCTCTTTGGCTAAAGAAGAAACATATGGTACCAAGCTACTTGAGGATGAGAAGGTAACTGGAGACCAGACCAATCAAGAAGAGGTCCTCTTGAGTGAATATATAGACACTGATATTTTTGGTAACTATTATGCTACTGGATTGGGCACCTATGTCATTTATGATGAGGATCAAGAGATCTTGAAGGTAGCAAAGGACCCCATGGTCGATCAAGCCTCAAAGCTATGGACAATGCACTTTAATGGTGCAAGGTTCATGGTTGGTGTTGGTGCTAGGATATTATTTGACATCTCCAACCAATGAGTATATTCTCAGGGATTTTTGCTTCCAATTCGCTTGTTCAAACAATTAAGTTGAGTATGAAGGCTTGGTGCAAGGTTTGAGCCTCACAAAGCGAATGGGTGTCAAGAAAATAATGGTGTTTGGAGACTTTGAGCTGATAATTAATCAAGTCAGAAACATCTTTGTGGAAAAGAATGTCCACATGCCATCTTATAGATATAGGGTCTAGGACCTGATTGAAGGTTTTGAAGCTTTCAATATCCAGGTGGTGCCTAGGGAGAAAAATTCAACTACATATCACATGATGACAATAGGATGTCAATTCGATCCTTTCTCCAACTTGATCAAGAATTTAAATTTTGTACGAGTGATTTTCTGACCCTCCATTTTGAATAATGATCAAAGCTAGCAAGTGTTCAAAAGTGATGAACACATTGCCTCGTTCATCCAACAATCTAGAGAATTTTTTGATCAGCTTCAACCAAAAATTGAAGAAGCATATGAAGGACAAATCATTCAATTAATATCTAACAAAATTCTAAAGGGCCTAGTTACTCTCAAAAATATTTTTGACTATGATGATGCGAGAAATGATAAGAGGAAGTTGGTAGTAGAAAAAAGTGACTTTGCGAACCTTCACGCCAAAAATGGAAGAAAGCTAAAGGTTGAAAAAGAAGTTTTGTAGCATGACAAGGAAAAACTCATGCACTTTTGTGAAAATTAAGGAGTAGTGGCCTAGTCGTATGATGACCTTAGGGGATATGATCCCAACATCATCTAGCAGATAATAGAGCTGACGGAAGGTGTAAAACCAATCCACCAAAAACAAAGGCCAGTAAATCTGAAGATTGAAGCCTTAATGGTGCAAGAGCTAATGCTAATTTAGTCCTAAATCATCTTCTTGATCAAACACAACACATGGGTATCTAACTTGGATCCAATCTGAAAGAAGAATAGAGATATCCACCTATGTGTTGATTTTAGAGACTTGAACAAAGAATCCCTAAAGGACCACTACCCTTTGCCTTCTATAGAGTCAATCTTGCAAATAGTGGTAGGATCAAAAATGTTTTCTCTACTGGATGGATTTTTGGGTTACAATCAAATCCAAGTCAAAGACGAGGACTGACATAAGACAACATTCACTACCAAGTGGGGGATGTTTTCATATTCAAAGATTCCTTTTGGCCTTTCAAATGCTGGAGCTACTTTCTAGCGAGCAATGAATATTGCTTTCAGAGAAATAATTAACAAGATTATCTTAATCTACTTGGATGATCTGATGGTGTTATCTAAATCAAAAGATGACCATTTTGATCATCTAGATATGGTTTTACAAAATTCCAGGAGTTCGCAGTGTCCCTGAAAACAAAACAATGTGTTTTAAGAGTGCCTCAAGGAAAATTATTGGGACATGTAGTGTCCAAAGATGGTATTTCTATTGATTTGGATTAGGTAAAAGCAATCAAGGAGTTTCCCTTGTTGCTAAAAAAAAAGGGAGTCCAGTCCTTCCCAAGGAAGGTGAATTTTGTGAGAAATTTTATTTTGGACTTTGCAAGCTTGATAAGGTCAATCACCCTTATGCTTAAATAATATCATCCATTCAAATAGATGAGGGAGGCTAGAGAAGCCTTTGA
Organism: Sequoiadendron giganteum; assembly: GCA_007115665.2. NCBI lineage: Eukaryota > Viridiplantae > Streptophyta > Pinopsida > Cupressales > Cupressaceae > Sequoiadendron > Sequoiadendron giganteum. The sequence continues at coordinate 126,881,820 of CM021107.1, read as the reverse complement.
AATGGTCAAAGAAGCCATTATTTCAGCCCCTATGTTAGTAAATCTTGACCTATCAAAGGATTTTATCATGTATGCATTCAATAACTGATCTAGCATAGCTACTAGCCTAACCCAAAAAGATGATGAAGGTAAAGGGGAACATTCGATAACCTTCCACTCCCACACTTTGAAAGACTATGAGACAAGGTATAATTTTTTTGAAAGACAAGCATTTGGTATTGTCAAAGGTCTTAAATTTTTTTGACTCCTTATCTCTTATAGCAAGGTGGTTGTATTTGTAGCACATTCTAGTGTGCACGAGTATATAATGGAAGGAGAAATCACTGAGAAAAGGGCCATCTAGATAAAAAAGATCCTAGAGTATGACATTGATGTCATGCCTAATAAAACTGTGTGAGATAGAGGGATATGTGAAAATTTGGCATCAGAAAACAAAGCACCAATAGAAGAAGAGCAACCTAATGTAGTCTTGCTCAATGAAACCGTGTCTAAAAGTTGCTGGTTGACGAATAGAATGAGATTTATGTAGACCAAGAAATATTCGATAAACCTTCCCTCTCAGAAGAGAATAATTTATAGACTGGAGAACAATGGATACATGTTGATTGATAGAGTTCTCTTCAAGAGGAATTTCAATGGTGTACTCCTACGGTGTGTAATTCAAGAGCAGTCACAAAGGATCCTAAAGGAATTCCATAGCAGCCCAATAGGTGGGCACTTCTCCGCAAAGACAACCGCTATCAAAATTATGAGTGCGGGGTATTTTAGCCCACACTATTCAACAACTCATATGCTTTGGTCAAAAAATGCAAGGAATGCCAATTCCTCGTAGGGAGAAGAAAAAATTCGGCCATACCGCTCAACCCAATAGTAGCTGACGAGACTTTTGCGTAATGTGGGCTATATTTCATCAAAATGATTAACCCTACGTTGAGTTTTGACTAGAAGTGTATTCTCACAACCACTGACTATTTCACCTGGTGGACCGAGGTCATGCCCTTGAAGAATTCAACAAAAGAAGAGATTATGAATTTTCTTGAGGAAATAGTTACAAGGTTCAAACCACCAAAGAATATCATCTTCGACAATGCAAAAGATTTCTTGGGGACTAAGATATGTCAATTCAAATTTAAATATGGAATATTCTTGAAGACCTCTTCAATTTATTACTCGCAGAGAAATGGATTGGCTAAGTCGACTAATAAATTTTTTTTCTGACTCATCGAAAGGATCAGTTTAAAACATCAGAAGGAATAGCACCAGAATATTTGGGCAACACTTTGGGAATATCACATAACCCCTAAGTAGGTTTTGAAGACTTCACCATACAAATTAGTGTATGGGAAGGAGGAAACTGTTTCCCATCTCTATGGAGATTCTAGCATTGCAATTACTCAAACATTTAGAGATTGAGAAAAATGAAGCTATGAAGGTGCACCTAGTAGAACTAATGGAAGTTCAAGAAATTAGGGGAAAAACTCTAATAGCCATGTGCAACCATCAGCAGGTGGTTAAAAAATGGTTTGACAAAAAGACCTCCAACCAAGGTCTTAAATGCAAAGACTTAGTGCTTAAGTTCAAAGAAAGGGCCGCAAAGCCTAGTTAGCATGAAAAATTTGATAGCATGTGGGAAGGCCCTTTCTGCATTATTATGTGAAAAAAAAACAATGCTTCTGAACTCGAAAGCATGGATAAAGAAGCACTGGGGATTCCCATTAATAGAATCCACCTTAAATTGTTTAATTAAAAACTTACTAAATGTTCTACTTATGTAAAATATGTAATTATTATATAGTTTTCTTTTCTATTCTTCTCTTTAGTTGGTCTTTCCACAGTCTTAAGTCAATGAAGCAACCATATGTAGAGAATTAAAATTTCAAAGCAATCCTTAGAGAAATGAAGCAACCCATATGCATAATTGACAAAATATTCAAAAAGCAGAGAGAAAGGAAACTCATGATGAAAAAAATCAGAATTAAAAGAGAAGAGTTTTAAATATAAGATGTATATTCATATATAGTATTATATACTCCAAGATTACATGATCAAAATGGTTTTGAGGCCATACTTTCAAAAGCACATCTATATGTTGTGCAGTATATATATATATGCTATAAAAGACTTTTCTAGGCATATTTACAAAAACAAAGAAAAGTATTGACTATTGAGGCAAGAGTATTATTGAAAGCAACAAGATTGTTGTTAGCAGTAGAGTTGTCATCATCAATAGTAGTAGGGACTAGAGTAGATGAATCAACAACACCAACAATGACTAGCAGAGGGAACACAAGGTTCTTGAAGTCTGTGTACCAATTGACGTCGTAAAATAACACCACGTTTAGTAGCACAACAGGAAGTGACATGCACAAGTGGCCCTCTGATGGTGCTTAGCTTGTGAAAGGACCTAGAATCCACTTAGAATTGGCACCCACAACACCATGACATCCTCTTCAATATGATTATGCAGGTCGCTTGCTATAGGGAGGCCCAAACCATATACAATATTTGTCACGACCTCTTTGAGGTTGCCAAGATACTTCGAAAAAATTTGGAGTGTCAAGTGCACAATCATATCCTTTGGTACCTTTATGTCAAGAAGAGAAACCACAAAGTGAGAGTAGATGTCTGTTTTCACCCAATATTTATCCTCATATTCAATACAATCCCTTCCCGAAAACCACTTCATGGCTATGATAGATAGAGAATGCTTATTTTTGGTCATTCTTTTCAGTTGTCTACTCAAAATATCTCACATTAATGTTGTCTGAGACTTGTTGCAAACTATCCTAATGGGAGTATTCATGGTACTAATCTCTACAAAAAAGCCTAAGCCTAGCTCTATGCAAATGCTAATTCTAGCCAATCACCTAGTACTAATTCTTTCAAATTACTAACTGTGAATTCACTGTTGTCAAAAGAGTCTATTTATAGAAATATTTAAGGTACCTACGTGCCATAAGCATGATGCTAATCAAGTTTTAACTCAAAATTCCCACCCAATTGAGTCTGCTGGTACAAATTGCTACCTGCAAGATTAAGGAGTAGTAATTAATTAGCACAAATTGGTGGCAGTCCCAAGCGATCGTTTATATGACCAGGTGTTGAGGTGTCATGCTGGAGACATTTTCAAATTCCAAGACATACCACAAATATTTTCAAGTACTCATTACATCTTTGGCTTAATTATTCCTTTTGGGATATTAATTGCGAAAGCATGTGAAAGGTTAACAAGCTTTCTATCATCGACTCAATTTCCTAGGAAAATCATGTCGAAGTATGTGATCACTAATGTCATTATGAGTTCTTATCTTATTAGAAAGGAAAGTAATTCATTTTGAATGGGAAAGAAAGTTGGTGGTACATGTTGAATTTAATGCAAAAACACAACCATTGTGTACTACTTTAAAGAAAAAAATCAAAGAAAAAGCTAAATGTTGCATACAAGAGCTAAACAGTGCGGAAAAGCTTCCTGAGTATGCAAAAATAATTCCTGAATTCAGAATTGATGAGAGAACCCAAGCGTGGTGCAAAATATTAGCAAACTAGATAAGTGTAGAGAAATAACTATAGGAGGTTCACTACTCTGATGTGGATTGAACCCAAAATGAAAGGCAAGAATTCATCTGGGTTTGCGTTCAGAGCCTTGCATAGTGTTTTTGGTTCCATTCATGCCACACTAGTGTGCTTTCTGAGAAAAAGCCTACAAAGAAAGGATGCAACCCAAAGTTGTACACATGGAAAATGTGCATTCGGTTCAACACACTTGATATTGATTATTAACAACATTTCTTCCTGAATCATACTCTCAGCTTATCATCATATTCTATCTCTTAATTCAATAAATCATTGTTTATTCGATTAAGTCTTTCTTCTTCTTTGATTAAATTAATCAATTTAATTTAATTAATCTTATGTCTCTGTTTAATTAAATAAATCATTTTATTTGATTAAATTTTCTAAAGTCCTTTTATTAAATTGAATAAATTAAACCTTATTTGATTTAATCTAACATTTTCCCACTTAGTTAAATAAATCAAAATCATTTATTTAATTAATCAATTCCTCTCAATTCTGATTTAAATTAATTCATCAATTTAAGTCTAAATTGTCACATCTCCTAAATTCCTCATTAAATCAATTAAAATTTGATTAATTTAATCTTAATCTACAACACATTCTCTAGAGAATGCAACTTGTACAATAAATCAATTACTTTGATTTATTAATTCATCTATTTTCCCTTACATGGCATCAAAAGGGAATATTCCCTCAATTTGAATTCAAAAATTCCAAGTGGATTTGTACATCTAACAAGGAATTCACTCCTCTTACATGTCCTTGTGCATTGAGCCAAGTGGAATTTATTTCATTCATTTTTCCCTCTCACATGTCATTTCTCAAATTTGAAATTCCACCAAATTGCATTTATTGGCACTTTGGCTAAAATGTGCACAACCTTCAACCATTCACATCTTGACAAATGGTACTTGGCCATTGGATGTTGAATGATCCCACATTGCTCTATTTCACTATCTTTTCCATTTTGGAAATCTATAAATTGGAGGTTTCTCTCCTCATTTCAACAACACAACTTTGAGTAGACTGACTATACTCGAATTCATCTTCATTCCACATATTTCATGCAAGGTTACTCTCTTGAATTGAGAGATAATATTATTCATTCCATTCAAGCATCTAATCTCACCATCAACAATCATCAAGCTTACAAACATGAATTGGGAGAGGGCTGATTTCAACATACCAATCAACACCGATTACCCCATGGGATTGATAGTTGTTCATTAAAATAGGATTTGTTTTGTGCTTCACTTGTTTTCCTATATTAATGTGGCAATCTAATTTCATGGGGAATCCTCATTTCACCTTGCACATTTGATGTGATGTTATGTCTGTTTGTTGCTTGTGCGTGCAGGTTCGAAAATGAAGCGGTTCACATTCTGGTGCTAGAAGAAGGGCATTTGCTTCTAAATTTGTTTTTTACAATCTTGTATTTTTGTTGCAAGAAATTTTGTTCGCATAGATGTGTTAATTGTTATTTTAATAGTAGCATTTGCTGTTATTTATGGTTAAAATTTTCACAGAATACGAGTCTTGATTTTTTCTTTGACAAATGCTTACTGTTCATGCATTCAGAAAACAATTAATCTAAAAAAAATGATCAAATCATAATTTGAACAGGCTTTTGCTGCAAATTTCTTCTTTTTCTGAGCCTTTTGCTTATAGTTCTCCCATGCAGTCAATCCGGCCATCTCTCACATTACTGCACCTTCCATTCCATTCACCCGCGGTATATCGGTGTCAGGCATTTTTCATAGGCTTTACTCCTGTCTTTTACTATCTTACCGCACTGTCACTTTCTTCTATACTCACTATCTCCACCACCTTTTACCGCTTCACCATGCTATCAACCTTCCCTACTCATGGTACCATGGTGTCTACCGCCATACCATGGCCCACCTCCTCACTAACCGTGGTCTTACAGTTTTTACTCGCTCGTTCTGCCGCGTTACCATGGCCTGACTATTCCCTGTCTATGGTTGAGCAGTTTCTACCACATCACTGCAGCCCGACCATTCCCTATCTGTGGTTGACCGGTGTCTACTGCTTTACCATGGCCTGACCTTCCCCTATCCGTGGTTGAGTAGTGAACTGTCTACCAACTACTACCGTCGTCCCGCGTTCTATCTACCTAACCGTCGCAGTAGAGAGGTGTTCACTGCATTACCACCATTTGGATTTTCCCTACCCATGGTAGTGAGGTAACCACTTCCTGGTTGTCACCACGTCATCGTGGTCTCTTGCCTAACCACCAACGGTAGTGCGGTAATTGTTTTCATAGCCATCGCGCCTCTGCAGTCTTCTGTCTTCCCATCCATGGTACCATGATAATCCTGCTAACCGTCACCCTCACTGTTACTTCACCACCACCACATCACCACGGTCTTCTGCCCTACCATGTGTGGTATTCCAATAAACCTGCCTGACTATCTGTGCAAGCTGCCATCGCGTCACCATGGTCTTCTATCATATTGTCTACGGTATTGCGGTAAACCCGCCCGATCGATTGTGCAAGCTGCCACCATGTCACCGCGCAGACTACCTTAACCATCTATGGTATGGCGGTAGAGGGATAAATTCATGAAAAAGAGAACGGTAAAAAGGGATTTCAAACATTATGAAGGGGGACTAAATGTTTTTTTTAAGGGGTGGCAATCTTTTTTTTTTTTAATAACTTATGTTTAATGCATTGATGTATAAGAGACTTGGTGGATTATTTTATTCATATTAACTTTGTATTTTATTTTACAGGTTGATATTGGAATCAAGCCAAGGCAAAGCAAGATTGAAGTCTAAAATTCACAAAAGCATTTTTTAATGCTTATTGAGCTAGATTTTTTTCTTCTCCATTTTCATGATTGTTTAAAATTAATAATTTGACTTGGTCCTTTGGTTAAAAAGAACGTTAGACATTTACTAAATTTAAATTTGGGTTCTAAAAATTGAACAAGGAAAACTCTCACACTTCAGAGTTGGTGCTTTAAAAGAACTCATTTTTTGCTTTGAGGATTAAAATGAACATGTGTACTTGATGTTTTGTAATCCTTTTCACAAAGTAATATAATTTAAAAGGTGTATGCACTTCTCTTGTAACTCACAACGATCTTGAGAATCAAAAGTCTTTTTGTGATATTAAGTTGTCAAAAGAATTACCTCCACACTTCATTTTTTTGGGTTTAAAATTGAACAAAACATTTTGCGAGTGTGAGTAGGCTTATTGCATGTGTTCTCCCTTTGTTTCTAAATGAAGGTTGATCGAACTACAAATATGTTTACTCACTTTTGTTTATCTTACCAGGCCTGCCTTTTCAGAAAAATTACTCACCCAAGGGAACGACCCAATCGGTAACACACTAAGGACAAGTGTATTTCTAGCTGGGATATAAAAGTGGGTACTAGAACAAAAGCCAGTATCATGCGGTTGGCTCCAATGAGAAGGGTAGAAATGCTCTCTCACCACATGGGTCAGCCTCCATGAATGGAAAGACCGAATTAAAACCCTTGTTTAGAAGGCCAAATCCTTATCTATTTTGTTGGTGCAAAAGGTCATGTCCTTTGAAGCTGCCCCATGTTATACATGCGGTTTTGTTCTAGAGATGAAAAGTATGCCATGGGAGATTCATGGGTACTTATGCTTGGCTAACCTGAAAAGTGTGTGTCATGGAGGGGAGCCAGTGTGGTCAAGCATCTAGTCATCCACACAAAATATGTGTAGTTGGATTCGTCCAAGTGGGAACCCAACAAAATATTGTCTTTTCATCCTAGGGTTGTACATGTGCTTGGAAATGGAAAATACATTGCTTGGTCCTCAAAACAATTGAAAAACAAACATTCACAAAGAACTCAAAATTTCAAACCCCTTGGAGGAAACAAATATCCTTTGACAAATCTAAGTACTCTTGCTTTCCCTAGGGATCACATCCTTAGAGGTTTCTAGGTGCTTGGGTTTAATCATTATTTGTTTTCAATAAGGTTAAACCAGGGAACTTTTTCCCTAATTTCCTTGATTTCAACATAATGGACCTTGTGGGATGAAAATAAAGTGGGACATTAGACATGCAGTTTGAAACATAATCAAGAACGTGCTTTTGGTAAAACTAATTCACTAAGGAAAGATAAAATACAAATTGGACCTCACACGTGTGGTCTCAAATGATTTCCCAAAAAGTCAAAATCCCAAAACCAAGGTTCAAAAATATTAGTCTAAAATCTTAAGAACAACATCTTAAAATGCTCCTTGAAGCCAAAGAAAGATTGGTGTACAATTTCTATAAGAAGGCTTCAAGAAATAACCCAAGTTTGTATGCATTCTATTATCAATAGAATCCTGAGCTTTTTGAAAGCTTTGCTTTCCTCACATAGGAAGTATAGCATGTTCTTCAATACCGAGGTTTTTTAGAAAAGAGTCGTGTCTAGGTCAAAGTCTAGGATCAAATTCTTCACCCTCATCCATCTCTCCATCGATCAAATTTCATCCCACCAAGCAAACTTTTGAGAAACTTTGGAAAATCATTCATGTTAAACTTAACAGCTAAATCATCATCACTCTATCTTGGCTTAACACACCTAGCCAAATAGTCACATCCCTTGAACAAATTTACCTTTAGGATAATGCAACTCCCTGAGGTCTACTAGTTCATGATCATCTTGGTTGGCTTCACACACTTAGCCAATCCATCCTCTTGTGCGAATTTTCCCTAGGGTAACACAACTTCTTAAGGTTTACAATCTCACCACAATCTTGTTTGACTTAATACACCTATTCAAACAGTCACAATCAATCCAAGTCCTAAAATTTTAGCATAACCCCTAAAAATTTCTTCAAAGGTTTCACTCATTCAATTCATCCATTTATCTCATCATCATCATCACCACCCCCTTTTTGATCCTTTCCTTCCCTAGTTCTTCTCTTTTGGGCCTAAATATTAAGATCAAACAATCCCTATTTTTATGCTCCAAACAAGATCACAATACAAGAAGAACATGGAAAACATCAACGAAATATCAACATCCAGTGACTTGGGTCAAGTAACAACCGAAACAAACCTTGCGGGATCAAGAAATCCTCCAAGTGTCTCTCCTCTACCATCACAAAATCCTCAAGAGGAAAGCTATGAAGAGGACATCACAAATGAGGACATGGGGATGACACAATCAGAAATGCTAGAAATGGTTCAAAATCTAGAGAATCATAAAATTGTCAATGCCATGTTTAAATACTTGCGCACGTTAACAAAAGGATGGATCCCAATTCCTTCTGACTTTGAAATAGACACTAGTATGGGCATGCCCCTTACAAAAACATCACCAATGTCAACTCTAAATATCACTCAAGAAATGCCTCAAACCATATCGACAATCACACCAACCTCACCAATTGTAAACAAAGGAAGTGCAATGTTTCATGAGTTACAACATCGCCTTGTAAACAACAAAGAGGTAAGTGTCAGCACCATAATGGAAAAATCTATTCCAGTGAATCCATCACACGCATACGTCCCACTCACCTTCCATAATCATGCAGATTCATCCTCATTCCGTGCAACACCAGACTATCCATTAGAAATACAAACTTCTCTATCACAAGGAGAAGGTGGTTTGTTTGGAACAATAGGAGTCACTGACCCGTTCTTCATCCAGGGGAGCATATCATCACTCCCTCCATTACCACTCACATCTGCATCACCTATTGGATTGGGTCTTCCCCCTACCCCTCACCGGTTTCTCAAATCAAGGCAATTTGAGCATCACACCGAATCCTCTCTTTTTTCCAGCTGTGTCACAACAGCAAGTGGCAACCACTCAAGCCACCCTGGTCAACACATCAATTGGTCCTCAAATATCTCAAACCATACCTTCTCAAGGACCAAACATCTCAACCACACCTCCAACAACTCAAATCCTGACCACCAACACCACCAAATCACCCATCACCACGGTTGGCATCATTCCCAATCCACCACCAATCCCACAAAAATCTAACGTGATGAATTCATTCACCACCCTGATCCAAACCATCCAAAAATCCCATCATCAGAGGGTACTAAAATGAAACCAACAAGCTACACAACAGGCTACTTAGCAAGCACAAGCATAACTAGCCACCCAACAAGCTACACAATCCTAGAAAGTTGCGCAAGCGGCTCAAGCATCCCAACAAGCACAAGCTCAAGCTCAAGCCCAACAATAGGCGCAAGCACAATACCAAGCACAATTGCAAGAAATCCATCGACAAGCATACCAAAAAGCCCTGTAAGACTTTCAAGCACAAAAGCAAGCTAAACAACAAGCTTTGTTGGCCCAACAACAACTCAACCAACAACAAGCTTTGTTGGCGCAACGATAGCTAGACCAACAACAAGATTTGTTAGCTCAACAATAGCTAGACCAACAACAGGCTTTATGGGAACAACAACAGATGGAGCAACAACAAGCTTTGTTGGAACAATAGTAGCAAGATCAATAACAGGCGTTGTTGACACAAATGTAGGCATATCAACATGCCTTGAACACACAGAAGAGCTTGTAGAAAACTCCCACCAGTACTCCTCCCACCAATCAAACACACCAAACACCTCAAAACACATTCATCCCACCTCCCGATCCACACAATGATGGTGCAACACAAATCAAACGGCTCTCACAGAAAGTGTTGGACCTCCAATCAGGGAAAACAACCAGAACATCGAGCAACTTGTGTCCCTATCTGTTCAACAAATATCTCACAATGGTACCATTCCCAAAGGGCTTTGAAATCCCCAAATTTGATAAGTATAATGGAATGGGAAACCCTAAAAAATCACATCAGGGAATTTCAGGTGCATTTCATGGAGGTTGCATATGATGACACATATCTAATGCAACTTTTCCCCTAAAGTCTGACTAGTCTTGCCATTGAATGGTTTTCTCACCTACCCATAGGCATTAAAAAATTCTAGGAAATCGTGGAAGCATTCCTTAAAAATTATGCCTTCAACATGGGTGTGGATGTTAGTCTGGAAGAACTATCAACACTCAAACAAAGAAAAGGAGAGCTATTCGCATCCTTCTTGCAAAGATGGAAATCCAAGGCCAATCAGAGCAAGTGGACCATGCTAGAAGAACAACAAGTTTGCACAATCATATCCAATCTAGATGAAAACTTGGCATTCTACTTAAAAATTCAATGCATCACATCATACGATAAATTGATACCAAAAGTGCTCAACATCAAAAGAGCCCTTACTGTGTGAGGAGGCACATAAACATTCACTCCACCATAGGATAACCACCCATCCAGCAATTATAACGATAAACCTCGAACATGGTTGAGGAATAAAAATATCACAAACAATGGCATGGTCAATGCTAAAGTGGTCATCAGTGCCCCTAAGTAGGACATCCAGGCCCATCATCAATTGCAAAATCATAACCACAATAATGTGTAAACTAATGCAGTAGTAGCACAACAACAACCACTTCCTAGCAATCAAATCAACAATCTAAAAAATCGAGGATCACCTACCCGAGGAAAATATCCTCCCAAGCAGAAGTTCATGGCTCTTGGGGAATCCATCGAGTCCATAATGAAGAAATTGGTCAAGGAAAACCTAATCAAAGTCTCCAACTCTGAGCAATATGTGGAACCCATGAACAAACCGCCATGGTATAATGAAAACCTCCTTCGTGAATTTCACAAGATCAAGGGACATACCACTGCAAATTGCATGAGGCTGAAGAATATCATCCAAGACCTCATTGAAGACAAGATCATCAACATTAAGTAACAAGCCGATAATCAAGATCTGAAAATATACACAAATCCGATGTCGAACCATAATCAAGGAAATAACTAGGGAAACAACAAAGTCAAGAAAAAATATGCTAGTGCTAATCTAGTATATGAAGAGATAGTCGCATGCGTCGATGAAATGGTCATGGCCATTAATGTCAAAGGAGCCAACACCGACTATGGAGTCACCACATGTGGTAGAAAGGTCACCATTGTAGGGGCACCTCAACCATCTAAGGCCCCCACTTCAAATACAAAAGTTGTTCCCTATGACTATAATGTCATCGACCAGCTGAAAAGAACTCTCGCACAAATCTCCATCATGGAACTGTTAAAAATATTCGCTGCCATAGGTAAATTCTTGATGAAGCATTAGCAACATCCATCATCTCTACCACCCTTGACATAGAATAGTTTTAGGCTATGGTTGGTACTATCATTACCCTGAATCTCCTTACATTATTTGACTAAGACATCCCCCTGCAACCATCTCATAACTGTGCACTTCACCTTCAAGTGCTAGTCCACAAAAAGAAAGTCAAAAGGGTCCTAGTGGATGGAGGTGTAGGCCTTAATATTTTCTCTCTCAAAATTATAAAGAACTTGGGATTCGCTGAGGATTTCATTAACAAGAACAAAAGCATCACAATAAGAGCATATGATGATCAAGAAAGAGTGTCTCAAGGAACTATTAAAATGCCAATCCAAGTGGGACCAACAACCATGGAGACTACTTGTCAGGTCCTCAACCTCGACCTACCATACAACATCCTCCTAGGATGTCCATGGATCCATGGAATGAAAGAAGTGGCCTCAACATATCACCAATGCATCAAGTTCTTGCACCAAAATGAGGAAGTCACTATACACGGGGATCTTGAACCATTTGCCTACTACAAAAACTTGGAAGCCAAGTTTTATAAAATCCCCCAAGTGCCGAAAAATGATGAAGGCCCATCCACTTCATACATTGACCCCTCCACCCTTGCCTCCACTTCTACGACAGAGACACCCACCATCCCTGATATATCTGACATTAAAAACATGATTTAGGACAACGAATGCGATGACTATAGAATGAAGAAGAGTGCATTTGTTGTAGGAGAGTTACCACAATCTCCTAGGTCACATGGGCAACCTTGGTCAACCAAAACACCCGTCCACACCCTTAGGGAAGATCCTTCTGGATTTCACCGTTGGGGAGACCTAAGTTAGGAAAATGTTGACGAGGAAGATATTTCAAACACAATATACTATGATGGAGAACCTACACTCACATTACCTATCGATGAAGCCAATAGAGGGTTACAAATAATGCTTGGCATGGGCTACAATAGAAACCAAAGCCTTGGAAGGAATAGTGATGGACGACTAGAGCCCGTCATTGCAGAAAGAAGAATGCAGAACCTTGGCCTTGGATATACTCCCCTGATTATAACCATACATGGTAGAGGTACTCCCAGTAGGGCAGTTAGGTCCTCCCCTCAGGTATCGGTATCCACCTTTAGACCATCGGTATGCATAGGAATCTCACTTGACAACTTCACCTTTGATGTTACGGATGTTTGTGCCAGTAGTGATGATGATGATACCATAATAGGCCTACCCATGCTTTTTGAGGATTCCTCCTTACTAATGATTAGTGCCTCACCCACTGAGTCAAACCAACAAACCCACCAAATCACCTTAGTATACCCTCAACTCATCAATCATGACCAATGAGGACCACCTATTTGAGACTCATTCAAAAATGATGAGGCTCTCTCAGAATTCATGGGACTAAGGGATATAGTTCTGTGTGGCGATCACAAGGTAGGTTTTGACATCACTTTAGACACCCAAGCATATTATGGGGAGACGATTGAATCCTTCAGTCGCAAAAGAAAAATATTGAGAGTAATCTCAGAGTTATTGAGTGAAAACCACACTATGGCACTCTCTAACCACAAAATAGTAAAAATAAAGGATGCATCCAATGGTGAAAACCCCTCTGAGGCATCAGAGGATGAAGGATTCAATCTCCCCCCTATTGCACTACATCAAGCAAAATCGATAGTCCTAGTAGAGCAATGTAATCCTATTAACTTGGGAATAGAGACAACATCACAAATCACTTTCTATTCCAAGTCTCTCCTAACAAAGGAATGAGAACTGTTGGCAAAATTTCTAAAAGAAAGGAAGGAAAAATTTCCATGGACCTATGCTGACATGCCAGTTCTAGATCTAGAAGTGGTGGTTCATCATTTGGTTGTTTACCCTAAAGTGAAGCCGGTTAAACAAAAGTTAATAAAAATGCATCCCTAGATAGCCTTTCTAGTAAAGGTAGAGTTATAAAAGCTCTTGGATGTTGGCTTCATACACCTGATTGACTATCCAGAATGGGTATCCAATCTTGTACCAGTCTCAAAACCAAATGGGGGCATCCACATTTGCACCGAATTTAGAGACCTCAACAAAGCATGTCCTAAAGATGATTTTCCACTGCCTAACATTGATATGATAGTGGACTTGACTGCCAGACATGAGATGCTATAACTAATGGATGGCTTCTCAGGGTATAACCAAATAATGATTGCAAAAGAAGACCAGCACAAAATGAAATTTACATGCCCTTGGGGCACGTATTACTGAAATGTGATGCCATTTGGGCTAAAAAATGTAGGGGCTACATACCAAAGAGCCATGACACTAATCTTCCATGACATGATCCATAAACTAGTCGAAGATTATGTAGATGACATACTAGAAAAATCAAAGAAGAGGCAGAAACACATAGCCACCCTAAGTGACATATTTGACAGACTAGAGATGTATAAGGTCAAGCTCAACCCAAAGAAATGTGTATTTGGGGTAAATCAGGGAATATTTTGGGCTACATAGTGTCAATGAGGGGGATAGAGATGGATCCTGCAAAGGTTAAGGAAATCCTCGATACGGAAGCACCAAGAACAATGAAACAACTTAGGGGATTACAAGGAAGACTCTAGTCCATCTAAAGGTTCATAGCACAGTTGGTGGACAAAACAATTACCTATTGACATCTACTCCACAAGGGAGTAGCATATAAGTGGGATTAAAAATGTGATCAAGCATTTAGAAAAATCAAAGAATATCTGCTCGCACCACCCATATTGATGCCACCCATTGCAAGAAAACAATTGATCTTATACATCTCAGCAACAATAGTAGCTTTGAGTGCTCTTCTAGCTCAACATGATGGAAATGGGATAGAAAGGGCAATCTATTACATCAATAGGACAATGGTTGGCCACGAGTTGAACTACACATTCATTGAGAAAGCTTGCCTAGTATTAGTGTTTGCTACACGAAATTTTTTGACACTTGACACTACATGCTCACACATAAAATTAAGCTCATTGCCAAAATAGATCCCTTAAAATATCTACTATCAAAATTTATGCTCACAGGAAGAATGGCTAAATGGGTAATGATACTATCAGAGTATGAAATTGAGTATGTGGAGTGAAAGGAAATCAAAGGATAGGTTATCGTAGACCAGCTGGCAGAAGCTCCCATCTACACAGAGAACCCGCTCATATCAGAATTTCTAGATGAGTCTATCTTTAATCTCAGCATAGCTAATCACTGGAAACTCTACTTTGATGGTTCACACACACAACATGGATCGGGAGCTAGTGTTTTCTTCATCACCCCACAAGGGGATTGCATACCAAGATCATACAAGTTGGCATTCCCTTGTACCAACAACATTGCAAAGTATGAGGCTTTAACCATAGGTCTCAAAATTGCGGCACAGTAGCGAATCATGGCATTAAAGGTCTATGGAGATTCACAACTTATCATTAACCAAGTCAATGGTGAATACCAATCTAAGGATGATAAGCTCACACCATACAAGAAGTTGGCAGATAGCCTCAAGGAATCATTTATTGATATCACCTTTGAGCAGATACCAAGGGCTAACAATAGAGTAGTTGATGCCATGGCGACGATTGGATCCTTGCTAGATATCCCTCGCAATGTATTGAAACATGAATTCCTGGTAGAGTAGCTTCTTCTACCCACTTTTGAGGTACCAGAGTTATAATATGCATGTGAACTCGTTGGTCTAGATGATCTTTGGTATCATGACATTTACACCTACTTAAGAGGAGGAGTTCTGCCAGTCAATATCACCCAAAACCTCAAGCGAACCTTTGTCAAAAGGTCCTTACATTTTGTCATCCTAGGGGAAACCCTCTTCCATAGAGGCATTGATGGAACCCTATTACATTGCTTAAAACTCGAGGAAGCCTTGACTGATTTGACTGAGGTACACAATGGGACGTACGGTTCACATTCGAGTGGTATGACATTGACCAAGAAGTTACTAAGAACTGGGTACTACTGGCCAACAATGGAAAGAGAGGCACATGAATTTTTCAGAAGGTATCTACAGTGAAAGCAACATGGAGACCTCATTCATGCACCAACTCAAGAATTACATCCTATTGTTACACCTTGGCCCTTTTCCCAATGGGGGCTCGATCTCATAGTTAAAATCTCACCTACCTCATCCAATGGCCACAAGTTCATCATCACGGCATATAATATCACAAAGTGGGTCGAAGAAATTACCATGACCTACATCACTAGAAAGAAGATATCCAAGTTCATCTTGAACTACCTTATTTGCCGATATGGTATCCCTCAATCCATTATCTCTGATAATGGAACACCCTTCAAGAATAAGGATTTTTGTGACTTGTGTGAAAAATTGAAAATCCAACATTGCTTTTCCACACCATATTACCCACAAGGCAATGGCCAAGCAGAAGCTACAAACAAAAACATTCTGAAGATCCTTAAGAAAATAGTCAATGACTCTGGTCGTGGTTGGCACCTGCAGCTAAATCTTGCCTTATGGGCCTACCGCACAAGCATCCACATGCCAACTGGCACCACCCCATTCTCCCTGGTCTATGGATTAGAAGCCATCCTCGCTATCGTGATCGAGCTCCTGTCACTAAGGATATCATTGAAAAACCTCATCACATATGAGGAATATAGGATTACAAGACTAAATGAGTTGAAGTTACTAGATGAATGGTGCATGGATGCCCTAAATCATCTACAGTTCTACCAGAATTGCCTGAAATGAAGCTACAACAAGAAGATCAGATAATGCACCTTCCAATTTGGTGAGCTTGTGATGAAAGAGAACCAAAAGAATGTGCCAAATCTAGAGAGCAAAGGAAAATTTGAGCCCAATTGGCTGGGACCTTTCATCATCATAGCCAGCTATAAATCAGTAGCATATCAATTAGCAATACCAGAAGGCGAGCCTTTGCAAGAGCCTCTGAACAACTCCCATCTCAAAAAGATTTATGCCTAAGAACTTGCAAGGTATAGAATCAAAAAATACAAAAAAAATAGAAAAAGTCCTGAAGAAATGGTTACCTTGATGAAAACCTGGCAAACAAGCATCTTGGCAACAACAAAAATATCAAAAAATACAAAAATCCAAAAAATTAGAAAAATGATTGAAAACAGTAAAGAAAAAATTCGTCCTCTAGTGAAAACCACTTTGGTGGCACTTTGGACAAGTACCTTTATGAAAACCTAGCAAACATGCACCAAGTGTAAATAAATCATTCTCCATCTACCAGGATCTGTATGACTCACTCATCCATTTCACTAATCCTCTATCGACCCATCCGCTCGCATCCATACCATAGCCTGAGTTGATGACCATATCATATTCCACCATAGGACTACTTGGCATATTCCTAAGGTCAGTTTGTCCTGCCTCTATTGAAGTAGTCTATTGTTTAGAGCTAGGTGCATGACCTTGAAAATGGCACTGGATCAGATTTGTTTATATCTTTGTGCTCTTCCCAAGTCATCAAAAAATTCCAAAAACATTCAAAAAATCAAAAAACCCAAAAACATTTCAAAATCTCAGAATTTTTTCAAAAAATTCATCATTGAGTCTGGTCAATCTTTCACCTTCTCCGAACTACGTCGTCTCTGAGCTTGAATGTAGGCAAGGTTGATATTTGATCATCCCCTAAGAAATTTTAGGTTAGTCCTTAGGCGTCTGTTGCATTGGCAATCCGTTTGCCATTCTTTTTCACATTTTAGGTTAGTCCTTAGGCGTTCATCGCATTGGCAATCCATTTTCTTGTCTAGTTCACATTTAGGTCAGTCCTTTAGGCATCTGTTGCATTGGTAATCTATTTTCCTATCTAGTTTACATTTAGGTCAGTCCTTTAGGCGTCTGTCGCAATAAAATGGCAATCTATTTGCCCATCTTATCATCATCAGGTTTTTCATCAGTCAAACTACGTGGTCTCTGTGTGTATAATGTAGGCAAGGCTAATCTATGGATCAGCTCCCGAGACCCCTACGATAGGTCTTTAGGTTAGTCCCTTTGTCGTAAATCTCAAAAATACCAAAAACAACCTCAAAATATTTGAAAATCCAAAATGGTGCATCCATCTCATCTCGCTTTCACTCGCAGTAATCACCATTTGTAATAAAATCAATTGTTGCCTTCACCCTTTGGTGAGTTAGTCAAAAGAAAGTCTAGGAGGTTCAAAAGTGAACACCCCTATCGTCAAAGTCTCGAAAGTCTAAGTCAGTAAGCAAGCAAGCTGGTTAACTCAAAGTATCAATAGCTTATCACCCAATCAAGTCCTATGAAAAACCCTAATCACAACATGTCCTAGGATGAATCCTTCCCATGATGGACATAAGCATCAGGTACCTCATAGTAGTTTAGCCTTGGCTAGCAATATGAAGAACACTGGCTTGTTTGTTTACTTTATCTTGGTCTTTTTGACTTATCTTATTTTGCGCTCATTCCAAGGACCTCTCGATGATGCCTAAACAAAATAGGCTTAGAGAGAAAGGAATGGGGCAAAGATCATTATCTTTTTTATTTGTTCTGCTTGTGGGATACACTTGTAAAATAACTTAGTCATATATGCTTTGTTTGGTTTGTGGAGAGGATGTTTTAGATATCTTGTTGACCACATAAGAAAGCTTGCTTTCCTATGTTTTGGCTTGAGATGTTTAGAATGTCTGAACTACATCCTAAATGAAGTATGTACGCTAAGTGTGAACAAGAATACTCCTATCTGATTGTCAAGTCAAAGTCCATCACACTAGGTACAACATCATCCGGTTCCTTTATACCTTGATGCATCGTACCTATGTGTGTTATCAAACATAAAGTAATTGGCCTTTTGAAAATCCCAACTCCTAGTAAGAAAATCATCGTTATCGTAACATACGCTTGTTGGATCCTCCTTCGATCCATATTATTCTTCTTATTCTTCTACCTTGACTAACATTTCTATCTAAAAATCAATGTGTTGTATCAAGGTATACACGAGACTACCCATAGTCAATGACTGTCTATACATCATCAGATCTGTCTACATCAAAAACTTATTATCTTTCGTCCTCTGTTCAATAAAACCACTCCTCTCACATTTTATCACAATATCGATTGGAGAATTTGCATTTCCACTCAATCTTTGGAGGGGGCAATATACTAGTAATATCCTTCTGCTGGGGCAATAGTGGGGCATTCGGAAAAATCGAGAAATTTTTGACTTTGATCACAGCAGTTTATTATTTGAATCAAAACAACAAGTACATTGCTTCAAAGATGGGCAAAATGTAGACATGGAAAATGTACATTCAGTTCAACACAATTGATCTTGATTATTAAGAACATTTCTTCCTGAATCATACTCTCAACTTATCATCATATTTTGTCTCTTAATACAATAAATCATTGTTTATTCGATTAAGTCTTTCTTCTTCTTTGATTAAATTAATCAATTTAATTTAATTAATCTTATGTCTTTGTTTATTTAAATAAATCATTTTATTTGATTAAAGTTTCTAAAGTCCTCTTATTAAATTGAATAAATTAAACCTTATTTGATTTAATCTAATATTTTCCCACTTAGTTAAATAAATCAAAAGCATTTATTTAATTAATCAATCCCTCTCAATTCTGATTTAAATTAATTCATCAATTTAAGTCTAAATTGTCACATCTCCTAAATTCCTCATTAAATTAATTAAACTTTGATTAATTTAATCTTAATCTATGTCACATTCTCTAGAGAATGCAGCTTGCACAATAAATCAATTACTTTGATTTATTAATTCATCTATTTTCCCTCACATGGAATCAAAAGGGAATATTCCCTCAATTTGAATTCAAAATGTTCAAGTGGATTTGTACATCTAACAAGGCATTCACTCCTCTTACATGTCCTTGTGCATTGAGCCAAGTGGCATTTATTTCAATCATTTTTCCCTCTCACATGTCATTTCTCAAATTTGAAATTCTACCTAATTGCATTTATTGGCACTTCAGCCAAAATGTGCACAACCTTCAACCATTCACATCTTGACAAGTGGCACTTGGCCATTGGATGTTGAATGATCCCACATTGCTCTATTTCACTCTCTTCCATTTTGGAAATCTATAAATTGGAGGTTTCTTTCCTCATTTCAACAACACAATTTTGAGTAGACTTACTATACTCGAATTCATCTTCATTCCACATATTTCATGCAAGGTTACTCTCTTGAATTGAGAGCTAATCTTATTCATTCCATTCAAGCATCTAATCTCACCATCAACAATCATCAAGCTTACAAACAAGAATTGGGAAAAGGGTTGATTTTGACATACCAATCAACACCAATTCCCCCATGGGATTGATAGTTGTTTATTAAAATAGTATTTTCTTACTTCCATTTATTTTGTTCTTCACTTGTTTTCCTATATTAATGTGACAATCTAGTTTCACGGGGAATCCTCATTTCACCTTGCACATTTTATCTCATGTTATGTTTGTTTGTTGCTTGCATGTGAAGGTTCGAAAATGAAGCAGTTCAGAAAATTTATCAAACAAAAATTCAAGGTGAAGAAAAAAAAAGTTTTTTTGATGCCATGCATGTAGTAGACACCACCTATAGCTTTGAATACATCTCGTATGCTTCACTTGGGATACCAAAGAAGCTGATGTATGTAAATACAAAGGTCACATAAAAGAAAAAAACCCACAGAGACTAGAGCTGAATAAAGGAAATATGGGATAACATTCATGATCCCATCCTCAAAAAGAACCCTAAGACTCTTAGGGAGGTGGCCTATGAGAGGATGAAGAAAATTAGCGACCTAGATTCTTTGGTGCATAAGTGTTGGTTCAGTGGGCTTCCATAGTATATGGTTCCATTTGTGCACTACTGCCTAGAGCTAGTCGATGAGGCCATCAAGCATTTCAACCTGGATAGCAACACCATTGAGGGTCAGGAGATGAGATTTAATACTTGCAAAGAGGCTATCTAGGAAATGTTATGCATCTCTAAGTAAAAATCCAAAGTGAAAAAAATGGAGTCATTCACTCCAGCAAGGGGAGAGAAAATATGGAAAACCAGAGCTTTGGCTCTGGATTATTATAAAAAAGAAATCCAAAGTTCCAAGGTTGATCAGAAAAAGCCACCACAAATTCCAACATCGCACATATCTTTCCTCACAAATCTGTAGGATGCCTTCTCAATGATGGGATTTGTTTGTGGCCTAAACACCGATAGATATGTTTGGGAATTTCAATTGGGCTTGGGGTTCCAGTTGCATAGGCAACATTCCCTTTTCTGGTATGACTTCACAAAATTCCTCATTGAGGAGATGCTGAGCCAGATAGCAGAATACAAAGCACAATAGAGGTTCAAGTTTCCTTCTTTTCTTGCTCATATCTTTTTGCATAAGAATCCTGATTTCTTCAAAAAACATGAGGTTAGCTATTTTTGATGAAAATCAATGGAGAAGGCGAATGTCTATATGGACTCTTCCCCTCTCCTCAACCTATGATTATTATGCATTTTTGGATTATTTCTTGACTTCGATTTTGCAAGATTTGAGTGAGGATGGTGGTATTTACCAGCTCAACTTGGACCAGATAGAGTATATGCAAAAATTCACTCCAAAATGTGACTAGTTTCTCAGAGAAGATTTCAAATTCATACAGATGCATGACTTTACTAGGGAACCATTTTGGCTTTTGGCATGTCTCATAGATCGAGTGCTAGCCCGCGAAGTGTTTTGAAAGGTATCAATTATTGACTTCACTTTTTGTGGAGAAAAAGCGAAGAAGAGAGGATTTTTCAACTACTTGCTAAGCTTTAAAACAATTATTATGGCCAAGAAGTAGACACATGAGTTGCTACATGCAAAGTTGGCTCATCTAGAGCTGGTATGGATTTATGAAAAATGGAATTACAACCCCAACAATGACTTACTAAATGAATATTTCAAGGTTACAAACAACCCTCAACCTTATTGGGAGAAGCGATGGAATTAACTAAAGGATGCAGATGACCTGTTGGTGGACCTAGCTCATATTCCAACTGAGGGTTGTCGACCTCCATGGCACAGGTTCTACTTTTGGTCAAGGAAATATGATAAAACAAAACAAATCGGGGCTACTCTTCACAATAATTTGATAAGAAATTTCAACTTGGAGTGAAGAAAAGATTAGGGATTTTTGGATTTACTGATAAGAAATCCAACACCCTAATGCCCCTTATGAGAGCATAGAGCTAGATGACATGTTCGATAAATTATAGAATGATGAGAATCCTGATTTTGACACAAGTGATGATGAAGATATTGACCCGAAGGAGGATGCAACACATACCGAGGAAGGAAGGGAGAAGGAAATGGAAGTTCTGATGGCCCCAACGCAGTAAGTTGAGAAGGTGATGAAGCAACCTGTTAAGATTTCTTCAAATGTGCGGGTAAACATATCATGTGTGAGGGCTTTGGTGACTCATACCTGGACTGCAAAAGGAACTATAACAACCCAATAGAAACAATCAAAGGCTACAAAAATGGAAGACTCATAGGAACCCCAAGCAAGCCAAGAGCCCACATCAAGCTAGGGATCATAATCATTTGCACTGTAGGTATTTATCATTCCCTCTTCTCTTGCTTCACAATCTTTAGTTTCTCCTACTATGTCCATAACACCCCTCACTTTGGGTGATGGCCCTTCCCTTTCTAATTCTATTGCAATGGTCACAAGAGGCTTCTCACAATTCTCCCAGATGCGACCATTTTCCTTTACCCATCCATGGAATTATCCACCTTTCACCTCAGCCTCATCCATTTCCACTATCACTTCACATTTCACCTCTGCTACCACCCTTGATTCCCCTCTAGCTACTAGTGTGTCGACCCCAACCCAATCTACCCAACAGATGGAATCCACTATGACTCTGCTTCAGCCACTGCTTCCCTTAAGTCCTCTCGCCAGTTCACAAATAGGGCTTTGGCACATTACTCCTTTCTCTCTACAAATGATCAGTATTTCAAGGAAGAAATCACTCCAAGCCACTACCCTCTCATTCCCTTTCGCTCTCCCTCCTGGTGCACCTTTCATAGGTGGAATTATTCGGTCACCGATAGAATTTTTGTTGGAGAGTGATAAAACAAAGTAGGCACCAACTATTATGGTGTAGAATTAGAAGGTCAAGGATGCCTAAAACCAGCAAAGCCAAAGATACAAACTATTTTCCATGAGGCTCAACAATCACTAGATTTTAGAACCATGTACCTGATTGTCATCAAACCACAAGGAGAGATGCAACCTAATGATTACAACATGTATTCCATGGGAATCAATCTAAGAATATATCAAATGCATGACAAAGTTGAGCTCATGGAGGAGACGTAGCGGGTGGTGACCACCGACTTCCTCAAATTTGGTCGCTAGTTGAAGAAGAGAGATGAGAAGCTAAGAGTTGTCAAAGAGAGATTCGATGCACTTCCAACAAAGGATAAAGCGAGGGATGTAGAATTTGAGTGCTTATCATAGTGAGAAGAGATGGAGTAGGCTAAAATCCAAGAGGAACTCACAAAGTTCAAATCCTTTGATCCTGACCTGATCGTCGAGTTGCAGTGAAAAAATCAAGAATACCAAGACTAGTTGGCCTGGGAAAAGTAGGTGATGCAACGAAAAAATGAGGAGTTTAACCATCAATGCACTCAATTAGAACAATAGATGTAGAAGGATGCGAAATTTGAGGTTTGATGAACTCAACTATTGAATGAAGTCTAGGAAATGAAGTCTTCTCTTGAGAGGGAATCAAAAAACTAAGAGTGGGTTGAAGCAAGTTGGCTTATAAAATCAAGAACCTTGCAGGCACAACTCTCCACAGTGGACCAAAGGATTTCAGAGCTTATGCATAATATTGGATAAAAGGATGTGGAAATTGGAATTTTGAAGAGCTTTTCCCAACCCCCTGTTGCATAGTTGGACCTCCTTCTAGTGGCCCAACAATTATATATCTCATATTGGGAAAAGGTTAAGGCATTTTTCCTAAACCTCCCACTAACACTCCAATTTATTGTAGAGGCAACAAGTTTAGGTAGGGAAGTTTGTGGAATGATTGAGCGATTCCCACATTCCATTTATGAAAATGTTCCTAAGGCAAAAAAACTATTGGATAAGATATACATGGTTCGAGATGAAGACTTAGCAAACATAGGGATTGGTGATTAGAAATATTCTACCAAAATAGCAAATAGGTTTATCCATTGCCACGCATCCATCCTCCACACTAGTGAATGCACTGTAACATTGGACCAAACCATGAATATCATGCAAGCAAGATTTTCCCAACTAACTTAGATGGGCTTACCTTCCCCATTTCTTTCAGATGAATTGGTGGCCACAACAGAGCAAATTGTGACGAAGATTGAAGAGAAGCAACAAGACGCATTTAATTTTTAGAGCTTCAGTCAACCCCTACTATAAAGGATATTTAGGGCATCATCCATTTGATAGAATAGCTTCTCTTCCAACTTGAGTCCTGGGTTAGTTTATCCATGACGCTATCATAAAAAGAAATGTTTGATCTACATGGAGTGCAAGAGAATCTACGTGACATATCAATGCCATCTAAGGCTGACTGGATGCCTCTACAAACCACTCTCTCCAAGATTTGATTGCATCACCCAATGGCTAGGACTCTAGTCTACGAGTTAGAAAAAATTGGGTTCCTCATTTCACAAGTGAAACGCCCCTGATAGTCACAAAAAGCTGTGAACATAAATTTCCTTGAGCTCCCTCTGGGTGGTTTTTATTTTTACTATGTACTGGCCTGCACCCCATACTTTGCATTATTTAGGCTCCTTTTTGCAAGAGCTTTGTTTGACTACTACCATGTATCTGCTAGGTGCTCTCTGTAAGGATTTCTTCCTTCACTCTTCTAATGGCTCCCGCCATGCTTCCACACATCAACAATTCACATCTTGGAAGGCTACTTCTCTTCGCTTTTCTATCACCCCCCCTCCAAGCACCACCTAGCATCAATCCATGCACACTTTTTGGTGAACCCCACTGATAGTGTCATTTTGAAGGGTAACTCCACGTGTCTTCATCCCGTAGGTTTCCATTGTAAGAGGGGAGGAATGAACCATAGGCTCTGACCTGTCACCATGTTTCCCTTCTAGGAATTTATCAAGGAGAAGTAGGGAGAATGCAACAAGCCTTACCAAGATTTCCATATGTTCTAACTACCTTTGTGGATTAGCAACACCTGTCAGCACTATGTTCTACTGGGACCACTTCCATCATTTGCAAGGGACGTGTCTAGTTTCTAAGCAACTACGTTCTATGTTTAAAATATTTTCAGTTGTAGCATCCATGGGAAATCATTGCTATGATATCTTTGATCATGATTATGAATCTTCTCTATTGTCGGCCTACTAGGTAGTGGGATATTTTATCTATAAATATTGCTTCTTCTTTTGAAGAAGAGGTTTAGAACTAACAATTTTTTTTTTTGGAAAGACACCAAGCCTCTTGCATTGTTTTAGCTTATTGTATAAGATTCACAAACTGTCCCATTGTTCATCCTTTCTATTTCTTGACTATTTGATAAAGCTTTATACTTTGTCATCATTGTATTGAGTAATTTGTTCACAGACTTCTATAATTTCAATATAAGCTTGTTGATTCAAACCATGTCTTTGACTCTTCTTTTCAATAAATACATGGAATTTATTTTATGTCATTGATTGAATTATTCAGGTTTCCATTTTTTATTTTTGTTATTCTAAGAAATACAAGATTGTTGAACGACCCTTAAATCATATCTAACAGATAGGTTTATCATGCCCATATCTACTTCTTTGCACATCACCTTAGATTAGATTTCATTTTAGATTCATTTCCTTGTACCCTTTTCAACCCCCCAATTACAGAAGAAGACGACTTCTTTAAAAACCTAGAGGTCACTCAGTTTAGCACAATAGGTCCCCCCTTTAACTGAGTTTCTCATAAGGTTATTACCTTGTCATTTTTTAGCATCAACAATACCACAATTGATAAACTGAGAATCTTCATATGCCACATCATGAAGCTAGAAATAGAGCATGGCTAGTAAACAAGGACACCAAGCATAAATAGTGGTTTGCTCAATCATTCCCTCAAGCATCTGACCCTATCCAATGGGGAACCCATGGCCTTTTCAATCAATAATAATGATGCTACCAATCATAGTGTAGATAACTCCTAGGAGTCATTCATATTTGTCAACAAGTGTATCCCACTAGATCTCAAGTCCTCGACCCCAAGAGCTAGGTCATTAGCAAAAAATAGTATACAAGGCAACCAACCCACAATTAGGATCATAGAAAATTTTCTCACCATGAATGGGAAGATGAAGAATATGCCACACTTCCACCAAAGTCATAGTGGCCTCTCTTGTGGGAAAATGGAAATAACTAGTCTTAGAGTGCCATCACTCCGCTAAAGTTGTTAGTAGACCTTGATTAAGCCTGAATGATGGGAATGAAAGTAACATGATATAGTCCCAACACATGTAATATATCCCTCTTCTCATCTTCCAGATGATCACATAATCAGAAAGAGAAGGATGGCTCTCTCAAGTATAGATCGGTGGTAATCACACCTGCACTCACATAGAGCACTTTACATCAATTAGAATGCCTAAATGAACCTTTTGCACATTTTAGATAGAAAAAGGTATCAAAAGTTGACTCAAATGGTCTAATAGTCACATGCGTCACACTATCATATAGATTCAAATCACACATGAAAATCACTTTTCAATTGCAAACATGCTAAGTGTAATCTAGGGTAAAATTCAGGTTAAGGTTATAAAGCATCAAAACTAAACCTACAAAGCCCTAAACCAACAATAGAGTGCAATTCAACATAGAAGCATCAACATAAACTAAATATCATCTATGCTATGGTTGCTTGACCTCCATTTCCCTTCTCCATTTTTCTTGAATGTACTTGATACCCTCAAATTTGAGTATGCAATAGTAGCCTAAAATCTATGATAGAAAAATATTGAAGATAGTAGTTGTCTCCTTAAGCAACATGTACTTGTGCATAAAATAGATTAATAGAAATGACAATGATAGGTGTCTTTTATAAAAATACAAATTCCAATGAAGGGTTGAGATTAAATGTCATTAAGATATGTCAATCAATGGCGAAGAATAACAGTTGTAGTATGAAAATAGGGTTAGGGAAATGATAAGGATGAATGACTAATATTGAATTATAAAATAATTCAATCAAGGGTGAAAATTGAATGAGATGCCAAGAGATAAGATTGACACAGATAATGAGATTGGCACAAAAAAAAGTTGTAGGAGAGATTCGAATAATTATAAAATTATTTAATTTGAGAGGGAAATGAATAATTAAATAGCAACATTATTTAATTATAGAGGACATGTGACAAGTTGATTTTTTCATTAAATAATAATTCAATCCAAAAGTGGGAAGACAATGATAAATTGGTAGATAATTAAATAAATAAAATTTATCTAATTTAATGACAAAAAATACAAATGAATAATTAAATAATTAAAATAACTATTTAATTATAGTAGCAAGTGATAAATAGAAAAATAAATAAAATTATTTAATTAATCGCAAGAGGAAAAAAAAAGATAAAAATAAATTAATTAGCAGAAACCGTTTCTGGATCAGATTGTGTTTGTGTTTTTTGCATCAACATTTCGGATCACACTCCGCGATCCATCATCAGGATATGAAATAGCATAAGGAGTAAAATGAATAGTTTCAGACCAAGAATTGAATAAAAAGGAGGGAGGGGGCAAAGAAAGGTAGGCAGAAGAACCCCAAACACTTTTAGAAACACTTTCAACAAATATTTATGGATTGTGGAAATCTATTATCACTAATTAATTAGTTAAATAATAAATTATTTAATTGATAGAAGACTTATGACATTAGACAATAATCAAATCATTTAAATTATTTAATTATTAGGACTGAAAGGGAAATTGATGAATAAAATAGAGTTTGTAGGCTTAGGATAATTTTTAGTGACTATATTTTTCCCCTCTTTGATACAATGTAGTTTATCACATTGTGTCAAAGAAATTCAAGAAAAATATTTCTCTATGTAAGCAAGGTTGACCTATGCCCCCTCGAAAATTTATTTGCAGATTTTTGAAAATTTTCAAAAAAATGAAAATTATTCTGATAAGCAAATTTGATAGCCAGAAATGCCTTGGTGATAAAAAATTGAAGTTTCAGGACCTTGAGGGTAGAGAAATTTAGGTTCCAAACCTACCAAGAAGTGCAACAAATGCAAACCCTAATTTTAATTGCCTATAAATAGAAACTTGAGTGGGAAAATGACTCATTTGTGCATTTTTAGTTTGGAGATTGGAGAGCTCTGAGAGAGAGTAGCTGCCAAGATGTTTCCCTTTCCACATGTTGAGCACTATGGATTTCAAGTTCACACCTTTAAATGGATAGAGGGTAAAGAGGACTCGGTAAGAACACCTTGCCCACTTCATCATTTTTTTTTCGTGCAGATTTATGACCTAGAAAATTTAGCAAGTAGATGTGGTGAACGTCATTCACTTCAACTACCACCGAGAGTGACACAAGTAACAACGGTTCGTCACAATTTTCATGGTGCACCAAAACTACTAGGGTAGGACAGACAATCAAATGTGGTGTGGTGTAAATATAAAGTGCACCACATTTTCTCCGTGCACTGCACCTGTAGACATGAACAACACATTCGACAAAGAGAACCGCATATGCAAGGTAAAATGATGCATGTGCCAAAGTGTGATGCAACCAATTAGGGTTGACTGCAAGTGACCCCAGTGGCACATTTTTTGATGTGTGCAACATAATAAAAACTTGTACGATGCATATGCTAAAATTGGGACGCAATCAATCTATGTGACACATTTGCTAAGCAGAACATCACAATTGCCTGGTTAAAATTTTACCCCAGTTTAAGATGAAATTTCTTGTGCAATGTGAGTCCAATAGGTCTAATTAGTGTTTTGGATTGACAAAATGACTTTTTCCTTTGACCACAACTTGTTCTTGCCCCTATTTATACTCAAGAGATGTAACAATCTATATTTTGACTTCAAGACTAGTTATTTGATGCTAAGAAGCATTGAATGATGCATCTTGGGTTGTAACATGTGACTTACATGCCCATCATTAGGGAAAATAAGGGTTTGATGACTACACTCATGGAGAGGTGGCACTCTGAGATATGTTCATTCCATTTCTTGATAGGAAAGGTGACCATGACCCTTGAGGATGTGTATAGGATATTGAGGTTGTCAACCCAAGGAGAGCGGGTTAGATATGATCCTAAGAAAGGATATCGAGCACTCAAGCAACATTATGTGTATGAATATGTCGTAGATCTCAAGATGGATGGATATGAGATCAAATGGGAGAATCTAGATGAATGGTATGAGAGATATGATTGTATTCTATGCACTCTACTTGTAGGTGTCCTCATTCCAGATTGTAGGGGCCATGGCTTTCCTATCAAATGAGGTGACATGTTGGCAGGGATGATGCGTAATGGGATAGTCTATGCATGGGGCCTTGTTTACTAGTGATGCTATAATTTCAGTTACATGACATAACCTATTGAGATGGTTAGTCCATGAGTTGTGGGATGATTCTCTTGGTGGTGTGGCATGGGAGCACATCGTAGTGTTCCATTCTCTAGTCGATAAGTATTTGGGAGATGGTATTTGATGAGTGAGTTCATTGATGTCACAACTTGCATCATTTAATTCTTTATTTATCGAACTGAGTGTGTCTCTGAGCGGTATACTGTAAGGGAAATTCCATAAATTGGGGGTTTTTGCATTGCGAATGACTATGATTTCGGTCAAACTCCTTCAGGAGCCCTCAGGAGCTCTTAGGAGTACTTTAGAATAGAATGTGGTGACTTAATCTTAAAGGGTGGATCTACCTAACGGTTAACTACTACTTATTTAAACCGATTCTAATCCTAAGGACTAAGTTTAGATGTGCCCTGACTTAGTTGGAATTGGTTCATTGGGAGTTCTATGAAATGCTAAGTCTAAATATAGAATTCAAAATTGTTGACAAAGAAATCTATTTACATTTGTAGGTAATTAAATTTATTCTAGGAAAATAATAAAGCTAATTATATTGCAAAAAATTCAAACACTAATTCTAGGAAATGAAAACACTAAATCCCAAGAACACATTCCAACTTAGCTTTGGTTCTATCCTTACATTCATCATGATTACTGATTCTATTATAAATGTGTATGTTTATAAATGAGTACTTAAGGAAAGCTACAATGATTAATCTCACTTTATTCTATGGAAAAATTACTTCAACCAAATAAAATTGTGATAAGATAACCTGAGTAAATACCATTGTTGAATTGTGATAAGCAGTAATTAAATTGCTAATCTCAAACCAATTATAAAAAAATAGAATTAAATGAATTAAATGACAATGACATAGGATCACCTCCTTCAGTTGAGTGGGGCTTGCTCTTCCTCTAGTGGGATCACAACACAGTAATTCAGATCAACTTTCTATTTTCATTAGAATTGGCCAAAATTGGTGAGTAAAACAATGTACAGGATATCAAGAAGTTACAATCTCCAAAAAATATCGACCAACTCCAAATGAAACCTAAGGATGAATATTTAGAAGAATATCCCTTATTTTAATTTAGACTACTAGCACTAACCACCAATTACAAAGTACAAAGGAAAATGAAACTCTATTTGAAAACTATCCAGAGAATCTCTCAGTATTACATCTATTCCAAAATCGGTAGAGAAAGCTAATTCAGAAATATAGCGGTTCAGGATATTTTGGGAGCCTTCAGAGCGTGATTATAGAAATGATGTTAAACATAGAGTCTAACAGATACAACTCAATAGTTGGCATTGAAGTTCCTACATAAAATCCTCAAAGATATATTGCATTTATGATAACAAATGTTTCAATTTGTACAACGATACCATTATTAACATAGCTAAAAGAAGCACATTTAATGTAAAACATCACATCTAATATATCCTTCATTAGTCATATATAACATAAAACAAGTAAATGTTAAACATATTATCTACCTCCATAGTAGTTAATTAATATTATAATAAACTCTTTTGAGTATCTAAAAAGGTTAATAAAAACAATATTCTTGAGCACTCATCATCCTCCCCCTCTTGATATACACTATGTCCTCATGGTGGAGGATCCGTAAGGTCTCTATTCTTTTCTATCAGCCAGGTATCTAAGTCTTCAAACTTAGCTTCATCCTGAATATATTCTAATAAATTCCTCAGATGAGCATATCCATTTGTTATCTCAACTGATTTCATCCATTCTCTCAAATTTCCTCCAATGAACTGTGGTACTGCATCAAATGTTGGGGCTAGGATAATGATAAGAGGAGGTCTAAACCTCATTCCTACCCAGTTTGTTCCTTTTTCTTCAATAATACTAATCACAGATCCAATTCTGGTTAAACTCCATGAGATGTTCCTGGGAGAAATCAATTCCCTTCTCCTTAGTTGGGGTGGAATAGTTATGAATATGTCTCTGGCTACAGTTAAGGCTCTCATTGGAAGTCTTTCCTAAACCCTCCTAAACACTTGGATACTCTCATTCAAGTTCCTTTTGTATATAGGGGGTCCACCTTTTGATGTGGTAAAGAATCTGAAGTGAGCCCTAAAAGATCTGGACCATGGAGTTTCATCCCTCATTGGTAACCCAAGTTTCAATTGTGCTTCTTTATATTGACTATCCTTGGTTTCCCATTCTACCTGCTTTTGTAGCAAAGACACAAAAGATCTTATTTGAAGTTCTCCTATGAAAATTTTGAGAAATGATTGTGGATAATCTCTAAGAAAGAAATCCTGTTGGAAATATTTACACATTTTATTTTGAATAGTGGGATGGCTATTGAAGAAATCTACAAGGAACTCTCTATCATCTTCATAATCTGTTTTCCTTTTGAGTAGAAGTTGGTTTATCCTCCATTGAAGAAACCTCTCTCTCAGAAAAAAGTGCATAAGACCCTGAAGGTTTTCTCATGGACAACATGGCAAAAAAAAAATTCTACCATCTGTTGCAATCTTTCATACATTTCATCTTTTTCTTTTACCAATTGTGAATTCTGATTTTTCAATTGCTCATTCTCCTGTTTAAATTGAAAAGCGGCTAAGGAAAGGTACCTTCCCAGGGAAGACGATGTTGAAGCCTCATATGATTGCAACATGTGAGATTTTTTCCTTATCTGCTGCTCCTTTTGTTACAACTCTGCTTGCAACTTCCCTATCTCATTTGTGCTAATCCTTGTTGTTTCCTTAGCCCTAGCTAATGCTTTTGTATTAACTTGTTGCATAGTTTTTGTGGTTTCACTTAGTTGTCCCTGAAGAGTACACTCTTTCTCAACCATTTCCTTTTCTAGTTTTTCTATCTTACTAATATAATTTTGCAATTCTTCCTTATTTCTTCTCAATTTTTCTTCGAGGAACTCAATCCTTCTTCTCTCTTCTTCCAATTCCATCTGCATTCTTGATACAACCATGGATTTTTCCATTTCATTTTCTTCTTCTAATTCCTCATCCTCTTGTACTTAAATTATTTTCTCTATCTCAGTCACTAGTTCTTTACCTTCCCTTCTTCCAACAATTGGGAACTAAGAGAGATTTTTCAACTTCTCCATCCTCATACTCCTCTGAGGCCTCTCTCTCTTCAGACTAAGAGTGAATTCTTTCAAGAAATTCAAAGGACTCTCGAATAGATGTTTTCTCAAGAGATGGGAGTGGGACTTTAGGAGGGCTTTGAGGTTGTTCTGCTATTTTTCTTGGTGTTAGGTTTCCTTCATGGAATTCATAATTTTCCTGTTGGTCTTTAAACACTGGGGTTTTCTAAGGAGTTGAAACAACACTTTCAACTATACTAGGGTTTTCTTTTTCTATTTCCTACTTTTTCTTTTTGGCTACACTATGGGTTACCCTCATAGATTCTAGTGACTTTCTCCTTTTCTTGTCCTTTTTGAGTTTCCTATCAAAGGATTCTTCTTTTACTAGATTTTTTGTGGGTCCCTTTATAATTTTCTTTTTTTGCTTCCTAACAGGTGTAGACAAAAACTCCATCCACCCTTGTTTACCAGCTTCTTTCCTCAAGAAATGGTTTTTAATGATCAAGTGTATGAACTCATGATATTTAATGGAGGACATTCCCCTAGACCTGACCCTAGTTACCATAGATGAAATTTGGGAAAATAGGAATGTAGGTAAATTGATTTTCATGGAAGGCTCTACATTTCCATACCTCAAATGTATTAACAGTCACATTTTGGGACCCAAAACAACTCCGTACTAACCTTCACAAGTGAAAAAATTCATTAACCAGTTGGCTGCAGTTATCCATGGTTCTTCCAGACTATATCATGAAATTCCACGCAGTTCCCCTTTATGCAACAAAATTTATGGCTTTTTCTTTGGTTCCCTGAAGAATTTTGTTACTAAATCCTCATATTTCACTTGTCCTTTCTCCATCGGCTTTCCATCAGCGGGAATTCCAAAAATTTCACTTAACACTTCTCGAATGACTTCAATTACCTCTCTGTGGACTCTAGTTACAATCACATTGAAATTCCTGATGAATTCCTCAACCAACTCTTGCTGGAATCCTTCATATTTCAAGACAAAATCTAGCCACCTAGCTTCTCTTAATAACCTTTCCATTTCTAGGTCAAGAATAAAATTCTATAGCTCTGCATTGCGCTTGTTCCCCATGATACCTTACTATACAACTTCATCAGAAAAGAATGAAAATCTTAATTTAGCAAACACATAGAATGACACCTTCTTTAACTGAATCAATTTTAGAAATATTTCACATCAGTCACACATGTCATTACTAAATGCAATTAATTATTTAGACGATCCGCACGCCTCCATCATGTACTTTCATTCATTTTTTGTTACTTCAGCGGTGCAACTGACATCATTGAATCATTGAAATGAACTCGTGACAACTCACCATTAACTACCATTAATATCGCAATCTTTTCAAAATCTATACTTGATTCCCCTACCGGATTCAAAATCATTACTTTTATTTTTTATAGCTTAAATAACACTTTTGGTAGAGAGTTCTATGCTAACTCATACTTTATTTCAAATTATAATAACAAAATTTAAAAGATAATATTTAGAAATGACATTAACAATAAATGCGTACCTTTTAATAGTGTCCAAGTCAATTCACGCGCTCAAATTAACTCAGTTGGTAATTAATCCCAACGAATTAATTATGAAAAGCACATAATCAATATGAAGGAAACCGCCGATAACTTGAGATGTCCTCAGGAGTCATCAGGTCCATTCAAGAGCTCTCGGGAGCTCTTAGGGGAGAGCTAAAGTTGATCCGGGAAGAACGCCATTTCTAGTTTTTAGCCATTCCTTCATTCTTTTTAATTTTTTTTCTAAGAGATAAATCGCCATTTACTGGTTTTCAATCTATCTCCTTTATTGAGAAGGTAAACCACCATTGCTGGTTTTTAATTTACCTTCCATTGTTTCCTTTCTTCAAAAGGTTATTTAGTTACATCTCTTATGGAAAAAATATCTTCCATTAGAGAATGTTCAATCCTTTGCTGCAAGTCTGATAAGAACTCCTTTGATTCTAGTTTATTATAGATTTTCAATCTGTGACAATTAACAAGCATTGCTCTCCTCTCACCATCAATAGGAAACAATTATACAGCTCCACTTTCAAATACCTGATCAATCTTGTATAGGCCCAACCACCTTGTATGAAATTTTCCTTTATATTCATGGAACTTAGAATCAAACAACAATGCCCAGTCTCCTCTTTTGAATCTTCTTGTCACTATATGCTTATCATGTCATTCCTTCCTCTATTTTCGAATCATCTCTGTATGTTAGAGTGCCTCCATTCTCATTTCATCAAGTTTGTTCAATTGCAAAACTCTTTTCTTCTCAGATTCTGATAAACTAATGTCGATGTCCAATGTAGTCCTCAGTGTCTATAACTCAAATTCAATAGGCATAACCAGAGTCTTCCCATATACCAGTTCATATGGGGGAAACCCAGTGGTAGTATTCTAGGTAGTATTATAGGCCCAGACTGCTTCATCCAATTTCTCTACCCAATCTGTTCTTCTTAGTGACATAGTTTTTGTGAGAATATTTTCCAATTCTTGGTTAGTGATCTCCACTTGCCCATTTGACTATGGATGAAATGGAGTAGATCTTTTGTGTGTTATCTCATTTCTTTACATGAAAGTTGTCATCATTGCAGACATGAACTGTAGTCCCTGATAAAAGCCTACTTCCCTAGGTGCACCAAACCTCTATAATATATGCTTGTATAGAAAATCAGCTACCTTGTCTTCTCTTGCTACTGGTAAAGCCTTTACCTCCGCCCACTTTGTAACATAATCCATGCAAACCAGAATGTAATGATGTACCCTAGAAGGTAGATCAATAGGTCCCACAAAGTCAGTGCCCCACTTTTCAAATAGTTCAAGAGCTATTTGAGGCTGCAGTGGCATCTCCATTGTCAGTGTAGGTCTGCCCATGCGTTGGAATTCATCACAATGTTTCACACATAATGAAACATCCTTTGTCATCATCGACTAGAAATAACCAGCTCCTAAGAGCTTATGAACGGTCTTGATCACTGGATAGTGTCTTCCCTCTGGCTCATGCTGACATGCATGCACTATATCACAGACATGAATCTCAACAACACACCTATGGAGAACATGGTTAGGGCACATTTTATATAGTAAACCATTTATCCATTGAAATCTAGAACTTTCATGAATTAACTTCTTTTTCTATTTAAAATTGAAATGACTGGGACACTTCCCTGTTACAAGGTAATTTGCAATATCAGCAAACTAGGGTGGATGTATTGATATTGAAAATAAATGTTCATTTGGAAAGGCATCATCAACTTGTTCCTGATTACCTTGTAACACAATTCTTGACAAGAAATCAGCAACAACATTGTCCTTACCAGGCTTGTCTATTATAGTTACATCAAATTCCTACAAAAATAACAACCATCTTATGATCCGCCCACCCAAAAAAACCTTGTTGATTAGATATCTTATTGCAGCATGGTTTTTATGGACGAATATCTTATAACCTGTGATATAATGCCTAAATTTGTTGATTGCATAAATTACAACCAAAAATTATTTTTCAGTGGTTGTATAGTTTCTTTTTGCAGAATTTAAGTTTTTACTAATGTAATAAATTGCATGCATTGCATTATTATCATCTTTTTGTCCTATTACAACACCAATGGAAAAATTGGAAGCATCAGAATGGATATGAAATGGTACAACCCATACAGGTCCTTTTATTTTTGGTGAAGTGGTTAAAACCTACTTAATTTGATCAAAAGATTGTTGACATTCCTCTATCCATAAGAATTTTGCATCTTCTTTTAGTAATGTGAATAGAGGTTCAACAATTCTACTAAATCCCTCAATGAATCTTCTATAATACTCAACATGTCTAAGAAAACTTTTAACTCCTATTTGACTTATTGGGACTTCAATATTTTGTATAACTTCAACTTTCTTGGGGTCAACCTTAATTCCTTGTTTTGAGATATGGTGACCAAGTGCAATTCCTTCTGTCATCATTAAAGAAGAAATTTCATGGTTTAATGATATTCTATGATCTTTACACCATTGCAACACTCTATTTAAACTCTCAAGAGCTTCCTCAAATGTTTGTGCATGGACAGTGAAATCATCCATATATAGCTCCACACATGTGTTTGTTAAGTTAGCAAAGATAGCTAAAAAAACTCTTTGAAAGGTAGCTGGTGCATTACATAGGCCGAATGGTAGAACGGTGTAGGAATATGTACCCCAAAAACAATTAAACGTAGTTTTATCTTGATCCTCAGGAGCCACTTATATTTGATTATAACCACTAAAACCATCCAAGAAGGAAAAATAACTGCTGCCAGAAAGATTGTCAAGTACTTGATCAATAAATGGTAAAGGAAAATGATCCTTTTTGGTATATTTATTCAATTCTCTGTAATCAACACATACACGCCACTTTCCATTTTTCTTTGGAATGATAACCAATGGGGAAACCCATTCACTATTTTATATCAGATAAATGAATCCTACTTTTAACAGCTTTTCTATCTCTTGCTTGACAAGATCCCTCAAAATAGGATTGATCCTTCTCTGTCCCTGCCTTACTGGTTTGATATCCTCTGTATAAATATGGTGTGTACAAATGGAAGGATGAAGTCCTCTCATATCCTTGTATTCCCATGCAAAAGAATCAGTATGATTCTCTAAAATTTTCTTCAATTTCTCCTTATGTGAAGAGGACAAAGATGAACTGATAAATAGAGGTTTATCCCCTACTATAGTAATTTCCTTAGTTTCATTCTCTATTTATAGTGGGTCTCCTACAAGTGTATTTAAGGGGAAAGGATGGGAATCTTGTTGATGCAAAATCCCATAGCAATCCCTTTTCTTTTTGACTTGTTCTTCCTTTCCAGGATTGGAATTATGTTCCCCACATTCTTCAACATGTTCCATTAAGGTAACCATTGCTAACTCCACAACACCATCTCCTTCAGACTCCATATCCTCATCAACCCAAATTTGAGTATTAGATTTGATTGATGGCTGAGAAGGAGGATATAATGACAATTCTTTCTGATTTTTTCCATTTGAAATAATCATGCTACCTAATCTATAGTTTATTAGGGCTGTTGTTGTGGCTAACCATGGTCTGCCTAATATGATTGGATATCCAGAATCTTTCTTTCTAGCTTTGAGAACTAGAAATTCAACTGGATAGTCCCATGTGTCAATAGTGACCATGACATCCTCAATAACACCCTCAAGTTTAGTAGTAGACTGATTTTCCAACTATAAAATAGTTGTTGTGGGCTAGATTTTAGTCATACCAAACATCTCTATGGTGTCTAAGGTGATTACATTAATAGTTGCCCCTAGATCAATTAAGACATTTGGAGTCTCAACTCCTCCTATGCTCAGGATTATTACAAGGCTCCCATGATCATTATATTTCTGTGGAAGCAACCTTCCAAATAGAACATCAGTGAGTTTAGTCCCTATTTGAATGGTAGGAGGAAATTTCTTCTTCCTACCTAGAGTTTTCATACAAAGGGACTTCACTAACTGGTTGATCTTAGGAATGTTCTTAATAGCCTATAGTAATGGTATTTCAATGTTAATAATTTTAAATTCTCATAGAAGTTGGGAATCAACAACATTCATGTAATTAGGTTGGGAGCTACTAGGAGCAGTTTGTCCTATTTTTAGGGGCTTTGGGTAGGGTGCCTGATTAACTTCCTGCTCATTCTTTGAATTTTGTTCTTTATTCAAATTTTCCTTTTCACTTTCCTTACCTTCCTTATCTTTAGTGACTGGAACATATGACACGTTTCAAATTCTCAACTGAATATCATGAGCTTCAATGACATTCAAGGTAGGGGGATTGGAATCTATTCTATTGTTTTTCGGATTTGGTAAAGGTTGTGTTGGCATTTGAGGTTGTTATACCTGCTCACTAGTAGATTTAGAACCCTCTATTAATTGTTGTGGCTACCCCCAAGGATGCCTAGGTCCCTGATTTTTCCATGGCTGATACTGTTGTTGATTGTGTTGCCATTGAGATTGATTTGGTTGCCACTGAGGTTGATTCCACTGGGTATTCATCCACTCAGGTTGGCCCCAGTATGAAGGTGGAGGCTGAGGTTGAAAGGGTGGATTCCATATTGGAATTCCGCCAAGGATTTTGATTCCATTTTTTTCTAGATCCATATTGACCTTGGTTTGAATTGTATATGATGTTTTGAGACCTTTGTCCAATATAATTAAGTTCCTCTTCCACAATAGGTGGTTTCTTCAAGTGATTCTTAATTTCATACAAAAGACCACAAGAGCTTGTAGCATGATGTTTTTCACATATCTCACAAACATCAACTTTGTTTAACGGACATTCCCTTAACAAATGCTTTCCTCTACACTTGGAACAATAAATAGATAGGGGTTTAGTGTTCTTTTTGTCTCCTTGCATGTTAAGATGAAGGATAAAATCAATCTTTAGGTTGGAAATTTCTTCCATTACTTGAGATACATCTGTGGTAAGTGCTTTGTTTCTCCTAGAACCTCTAGATCCTACCCTAGTCCTAGAGTAGTTTCTACATATTTCAATTATAGAATCCAAAGAAAGTTTGTTAATATCCCCTTTTCCATAAGGTTTAAGGCTTCTCTGGAATCATCATAAATTCCTTTTAGGAAAATTGTCTTGCTAATTTCATTGTCTAACCCATTACCACATCTCTTGTGGAAAAATTAATTTTTTTTTGCATAATCCTCCAAAATATCATCCTCTATCTGCCTCATCCGAAACAATTACTCCTTTTTTTACCCTTACTCGACAGTAATCCCAATATTTATCCAAGAATTATGTTTCCATTTCTTGCCAAGTGGAGATTGAATCGGTACCCAAACCCATAAACCAACGTAGGGATGACTCCTTCAAAGTAGATGGAAATAATTTCATTTTCTGGTTATCAGTGGTGTAATCATAATTTTGGCATAGAAATTTAAATTTGAAAAGGAATTGATTAGGATCTTTAGAAGTTTTTCCCCCAAAAATTTGGTAGGACTGAAGGTGAAATTTTTTTCATAGGGGGTTAATCTTGACCTTTGTTCAACTTAATGGGGTATGGAAATGTCTTGTTTGTCAAGGGGGAATTATTTTCTACAGTAGTCTGTTGGTCTACAATTCTTTGTTGCTCTGGATTTTCTATGCGATTTTTCTTTGGTTTTCTATGTGATTTTCGATCTGATGTTGTAGAATTTGTTCTTCTTGATTGAAATTAATGTTACGTGGAAGAAACCTCCCTCGGTTATCCCTAGTTCATCTCATCCACCATTAATATTTCCCTTAACAACACTAATTTTCCCCAACAACGATGCCAAAAATGATGAGTGAGGTCGTTGATGTCACAACTCACATCATTTAATTCTTTATTTATCAAACCGGGTGTGTCTCAACGCGGTATGCGGTAAGGGAGATTCCAAAAATTGGGGGTTTTTTCTTTGTGAACATCGACTATGATTTTGATAAAACTCCTTCAGGAGCCTTTAGGAGCTCTTAGGAGTACTTTGGAATGAAACATGGTGAATTAATCTTAAAGGGTGGATCTACCTAGTGGTTAACTACTTATTTAAATTGATTCTAATCCTAAGGACTAAGTTTAGATGTCCCCTAATTCAGTTGGAATTGGTTCATTAGGAGTTATATAAAATGCTAAGTCTAAATACAGAATTCAAAATTGCGAACAAAGAAATCTATTTACTTTTGTAGGTAATAAAATTTATTCTAGGAAAACAATATAGCTAATTATATTACAAAAAATTCAAACACTAATTATAGGAAATGTAAACACTAAATCCCAAGAACATATTCCAACTTAGCTTTGGTTCTATCCTTACATTCATCATGATTACTGATTTTGTTACAAGTGTGTACATTTATAAATGAGTACTTAATAAAATTTGAAATGATTAATCTTAATCTATTCTATAGTGAAATGACTTCAACCAATTTAAATTTTGATAAGATAACCTAGGTAAATATCGTTGCTAAATTGAGATAAACAATAATTAAACTGCTAATATCAAACCAATTATAACAAAATAGAATTAAATGAACCAAATGATAATGACACAAGATCACCTATTTGAAAGGAAAATGAAACTCTATTTGAAAACTATCTAGAGAATCTCGCAGTATTCCAACTATTCCAAAATCAATAGAGAAAGCCAATTCAGAAATATAGAAGTTCAGGATCTTTCGCGAGCCTTTAGGAGTGTGATTATAGAAATGATGTTAAAAAAAGACTCTAACATATACAGCTCAACAATTGGAATTGAAGTTCCTACATAAAATCCTCAAAGATATATTGCATTTATGATAACAGATGTTTCAATTTGCACAACGATACCATTATTAACATAACTAAAATAAGCACATTTAATGTAAAACATCACATCTAATATATCCTTCAATTAGTAATATATAACATAAAACAAGTAAATGTTAAACATATTATCTACCACCATAGTAGTTAATTAATATTATAATAAAGTCTTTTGAGTATCTAAAAAGGTTAATAAAAACAGTATTCTTGAGCACTCATCAGTATGCCCTCTATATACTTCTACGGAGGGGTCATTACTCAAATTCATGTGAGAGACATAGGTTATTGGTGGCATGTATTTGATGTACTAGTCAGTTTCGTATGGAGGCCATACAAGGAATTTTAGTAATGAGCAGATGAGGATCAACACCTGCCATAGTGTAGATAGGCTAGGTACATAATTGGATGGATAGTCCAATAACAACATATTATAGCGTAGTATTTTCCAGAGCAGGTCAGGAGGCAGTTCAAGGAGGCACAGGATGTGCCTTGAGGGACAATAGAGTTTTCATGATCATTGCATGAGGTACATCCATGGGGCCAAATGATTCTAGTGGTGATGATAATGTAGAGGATAGACAGATTGTAGCCAGTGTAGTGGGGATGGAGGGGTTATGTGGTAGATCTAGGTACCACCACAAATTATGATGCATGGTGGGCTACCCATAGATTGGAGCCTTATATAGATCTTTATCAGCCAATGCTAGTAGAGCATCGAGGTAGGGTTCCACGAGGCTGGAGAGGAGATCAAGGAGGTAAAGGAGATGGTGGATGGGGAGTTGAAGGGAGAGGTGATGATGCTGGAGATGGTAGAGGAGGAAAAGGAGGAGAGGGAGCCTGAAAAATGAGGGTGAGGAGACAACGGGAAGTGAGACCATTATCACCGATCCAAGAGGAGGGTGAGGAGGAGAGGGTTGTAGAGGAGAGGGTGGTAGAGGAGGAGCGATAGGGTGATGTGCCACTTCTCAAGGTGGGACAACATGATGTGGTGATGGAGGAGGCCAAGATGGAGGAAGAAGATATGGGAGAAGCCGAGCGGATCCTTAGAAAGAGGATTGTCATGGGTAAGGATATGGAGGTGGGATTGGAGGAGATACAGTTCAGGGGAGGAGTTAGATTTGTGGATAAGAGGATAGCTGATCTATAGGCATGGTTATATTATGCCACAACCAAGATTCAGGCATTAGAGGTTGAGGTGGGGATGTTGTAGACAGAGAGGGATGGATTGAGGATAGAGAGAGATGCAATAGTGATTGGTAGGTAGCAAGAAGATCAAAGATATGTGGAGTTAATTGCCACTGTCACAAGTCCCTCAGCTACATTTTCTCAATAATTATTTGATGCTAGTCAAGAGGCCAGATATTACAAGGACATATATGAGTAGGAGGTTCCATCAACTGAGATATCACCATCCTACACACAAGTACGGAGTTAGAGCAGGTCACACTCGTGCTGGAGTAGGTCATAGAACATCGAGGGTGTGTCATGACCAAGATATATAGGACCATATGATAGGTCACCATTCGAGTGTATGTCATTAGGGTCCCCACATCGAGAGGACAAACAACCATGACCTCAAAATTCACTTGTA
This sequence comes from Sequoiadendron giganteum, assembly GCA_007115665.2. NCBI lineage: Eukaryota > Viridiplantae > Streptophyta > Pinopsida > Cupressales > Cupressaceae > Sequoiadendron > Sequoiadendron giganteum. The sequence goes on along the minus strand of CM021107.1, from coordinate 126,839,497 downwards.
AAAGATCAAGGTCGGTCAAGCTAGGAAATATTGTGATATTGTATTTGGACACTATATTTTTGACTATTGAGCCTACGAGCTCAATTTTTGGGATACATCTTGACTTTGTATTGTGACATGTTTTGAGCGATATGTGATATGATTTTGGTACTGATTTATATGATATGCATTCTTATGTTTTATATGTCATGTGATACTTTTATGATGTATGAACTCTATATGATTATGCAATGATGTTATTATGTCAATGGATTATGGATGACTTAATGTATGTTCATGCATTCTATTACGATTCCTAGATGTTAGATGGATGTTTATAATTTCATGATGCTTTATGGATGTGATGCAATTTTTTATGATGCAAATGTATTGTATTATGTATGCAAAATGATATGATGTGATTATGCGATGTGACATTTATATAAATGAAATAGTTTAATATGCAAACATAATGTATTATGCAATGTATACAATGCTATGTAATATATGATAATAGATCATGATGTGAATTTGATGTTGTATACACCTAAAAATTGGTCACATTATGATAAGTCTGGTAATTAGTTAAATACAAGTTATTTAATTAATCTTCTAAATTCAATTTATATATAAATGAATTTAAATAATTTATTTATATTATTCATTTTCTGCATTGTTCTATCTTAATTAAATAAGTTTAGTTACTTATTTAATTTAACTTTTCCATTTCTTCTTAATTAATTAAATGAATTTTATGATTTATTTAATTTAATTATCACATTGCTTTATTTTGAATAAAGTAAATATTCTTCTCTTTTTCCAAAATAATAAAATCATTCTTAAATCTTCTAAATATTGTTCTTTTTCCAAGATCATAAAATTCTTTTAAAATCTTCTAAAAAGCCACCTCACATATAATTGAATATTTTTAATATTTAATTAGAAACTTCTTATCCACATCTCACTTATAATTAAACATTTTTCAATATTTAATTAGAATTTTTGAAATCCACATGTCACATAAAATTAAATAATTTTATTTTTTAATTGATAAATTATCCTCAACCACTAAAACCAACTCATAACTAAAAATGACAAATGGCAAGTTGCATTCATTTTTGAGTGAAAAGGTTTTGTGGGAAGGAAAAATCTTCCTTCTTTCTCTCTAGCCTCCATATTTCTCTCCAACTTCTCCATCTCTCACCATTCATCTTACCAGACTAAATATCAACCGTTGATCTTTTCCAACTAAGCTTTTTCCTTCAAAATATCTATAAATAATACCTCTTGGCTCTTTGAAAATCCTGGAAGCTGGAACTATTTGCATAGCATGAGCATTATAGTTGATTAATCAAGCATTTAACATCTCAACATCTTATCTTTCATCATCTTAGCATATATAATCATGATATAATAGCTTGCATAATTTGTTCTTAGTTTCCTTATCATAGCTTCATTATCTAACATCATTTAGCATAAGAATGCATCTTGCATATCATCTCATTCTCTAGGTTGTCATTCTGTTGAGCTTCTTCTTATACAATCTAAGAGCAAGCAACTTAAAATGAATCGTTGGAGGTAAAGGAAAATGGAATGACTTTGAAGAATCTATTGGGATTGAAGTTTGTTTAATTTTAAATTAGATTCTTTAATACAATATTTCATTGGTGTTTTGTTTAACTTGTTTGTTGCTTCCACATATTCACACACACATTTTTGGCACCCACCGTGGGGCTCTTGCCCCATTTTTAATATTTTATTGCAAGTTTTCTGGCAGGTCATGACTAGAGACACAGATTAGCACATACAACACCCATTATATCACATTTGAAGACTGTTCCAATGCATATGATTGATTACCCAACACATTTCAAGACTATTCCAGTGCATTTGATTGATTCTCCAATGCATTTGAAGACTATTATAACACATTTGATTGATTCTATAACACATATTACTGATTCTATAATGCATATGACCTCTATTCTAGTGCATATGACTAATTCTATAGAGCATATGACTAATTCTATGGTGCATTTGACTGATTTTGTAGTGCATATGACCTTTGTTCTAGCGCATTTATAATTTGTCTATTTTGTTGTCTCGATTTGATGTGACCATGACCTGTGGTTTTATTACTGCTTTTGGATTAAAATGAACCAATCCTAGGGTAGCCATTTGGATAAAAATGAACCAATCCTAGGGTAGCCATTTGGATTAATATACACAAATCCTAGGGTAGTCATCATACATTTCTATCTTCGTTAAAATGAACATCATGTCTTTTGTGAAGCAATATCTTCATGTAGAATAGAAAATTGTCATTTGGGCTTTAAAACTGAACATTGTTTGCTATAATTGGATAGTGATAGGCCTATGCTCTCACCTTACTGGGTGATAAAAATTCCAAACTCATCTTTTAATTTCATGCACTTCATGCTTTGTTAAAATATTTAGCAGGCCTGTTCTTGTGGGAAAAAGTACTCACCCAAGAGGAACGACCAAAGTGGGAATGCCTAAAGCCAAGGATTCCAACCCACTATAATCAAAAGCGAGTTGTTGATGAAAATCCACTCGATGGTAGTGTGCAAGATAACCATCCCCAAATCCTTTTTTCTAAAGGTTGGGAGCATCGAACAAAAACCCTTACTACGAGCCTTAGTGTAGAAGCTAATCGAGTCAGTAGACAAACATTATAATACTCATAGTGTAAGGAGAGGGAAGAATCTTCCCCCAAGATACTCACCATATAATTTCCAATGACCATTTGCTCAAGAGATCGAAAAATATAACTTTGAGTACATGCCTAGAAAAGACAAAAACACGAGTGCCCTCTAGGGGTGACACTACTATGTGATTCAATGCCATTCTAAGATGTGGGTTGTGATGATTATACTAAAATTTTTGACCATTAAGAGTGATTCTACTTGAAGAGTTTGTTTTGTTCAAATACCCATGGAAATTTCAGAGAACATACACTTATTGTTTAGATTCTAGGACTTAAAAAACAACTATTTTACAAATGCTTGTTGTGTTTTCCAAACATTAATTCAGATAAGATCATCTAGAAAACACAAGAATTTGGAAAATCAAAATGTGAAATTTATGTTAATGGATTGGAAATCAACAACCTTTGTCAAGAAATCCCTTGCTAAAAGAATCAAGAAACCAAAGAAGCAACTTAGCTACAAGAAACTTTTGAAAAGGAGACGCTTTTTCTATCAAAGTAGGAAAGTCTTGCTTGAACATTGAACTTTCATCCATAGATATCATGACTTTGCTAGAGGACATACTGATGATTTTTCTTTAGATCCTTTATATTCACAAGGTTATTTCCAACGAAGAGCTCTTTCACAAAGGCATAATCATAGTCAATACATTCATCATTCGTACATTCCTCAACTAGCAATACAATATTCCAACCATCCAAATCAGTTGTTGCAATAGGGAAAAACTTGGAAACATTAGGATTTTTGTAAAAAACCATCATTTTTAAAACTAAGATCAAAACATCTTAAAGTGCATCAACTTCAAATCAATTTCTATTTTTTTGTTTTAATTCCCAAAACAAGATATATTATCCTTCATCTAGGGAATCACAATCTGAAAATTACAAATTCCTTAGTCATATCAATAGGATCCATCATTATATTTGGCTAAGGCATCAATTATCCAACAAATTGCACTCCCATTTTTCATCTAAGTTTAGTAAAAATTTGATTCAAGCATATGCCTTTTGTCACAAGGTACCAAAAAAGAGAAGACAAAAGAGAGAATCCACTTTGCAACATGGGTGATAGGGAAGACAATCCTTTTCATAGGTTGCATGGAAATAGTTCAAATGATGAAATAATCAATGAAATGCTTCAAGAAACTAGACAAGATCCATAGTTTCACCTATGCATGGAAAATCTCATAGAGCGTAAAGATACTTTCTTTTATTGGAAAACCAAGGTGCTAAATTTCCCTTTGATTATGATACAAAGAAAATTAAAGAAGATCTTGAAAAGATTGAAACTCCCTTAAACGATCTTAGTTCTCTTACTCAACAAATAAGAGCACTACAAGGGAAAATCAAGGAAATAAAAGGGGGTACAACTAAGAAGTATTCTTTGGAGGATATTTTTCCATATCTTTTTGATAGAAATCTCAAGATGATCCCATTTCCCAAGCATTGTGAAATTCCAAAATTTGATAGATACAATGGGAAAACAGATCCTATTGACCATGTGAGGGAGTCTCAAAACATGAGCCTTGAATTTGTACAAGAAGACACATACTTGATGAGATTTTTCCCACAAATTTTAGGTGGGAAATCCATGGAATGGCTCTCTAAAATCACTCCACCCATCAGAACATTTGAGGAGTTGATCAAAAAATTTATATCCCAATACTCCTACAACATTCAACATCAAATAACTATGCTTGATCTATGCAAAGCAAACTAAAAGACTACACAACCATTCATCACAATCCTATAGAGATGGAGATGATTATTTGCATGATATTCTCGTCCAGTTCCTAAAAAGGAAAAGATGGACATCTTTATTAATAGTCTTGATCAAGAAATGAGTTATAGGCTCAACCTCCATTGTCCTCCTTCATTTGAGAAGTTGATTGAGAATGAAATCACTATTGAAGGAGCCTTAGTCAAGAGAGGAGTGATAAAACTTGACAAAGATAGTCCAAATTCGTACAATCATAACAACAACAATGAGAAATCAAGATTTTGGACTAGAAACAAGAATGTTGTCAATGATGGTGTGGTAGATGCAAACAATGTGAAAGAAAAGTTCCATCCATCTTCAATCTATCTGGTACCCCACGCAGTAACACCAATCAAGGAAATTCAATCAATAAAGGCAATAGCAGCACCAATTTGGGAACCAACACCAATCAAGGATATTTAATAATCAGAACAATAACAATAATCATGGTAGCTTCAACAATAATCTTAGCAATGCTCAAAATGCAAATTCACCCAAGTCACAATTTTTCTCAAATTAACAGAGTTTCACTCCTTTGGGCTAATCTCTTGAGTCAGCTTTGAAAGAGGTTTTGGATAAAAATGCCATAACTTTACCACCTCAAAGAGATTATGAGCCATGAGTCAAACCATTATCATGTAATGAAATGTATTATTGTGACTACCATAGATGCAAGGGAGATAGGACAAATAATTTTCAAGGATTGAAAAATTTAGTCCAATATTTGATAGAAAACCGCACAATAACAATCAAGGGACATCATGCCAATGAAGATCATCAAGCATTTAAGGACCCTCTTCCAAACTATCAAAAAGGAGAATCTTCAAGTGACAAAGGAAAAAATGTAAACCATGACTATGATACCGCAATCAATCACATCTACATGGATGCCCAATAGGTTAATGTTATCGAGGTCAAAGAAAAGTAGGAATATCAACAAGTCAATGTGACAATGAGGGGACAAGCTAAAGTTGTCTTAAAAGTGTGTACATCCAAAACAACTATCTCTCCTCCAAATCAATATAATTTAGTTGATCAATTGCAGAAAAAATTGGCTCAAATATCTATCTTAGGGCTTCTCAAGATATCCCCAACACATAAGAAATTTTTGGAGAAGGCCCTCATTAAAACAACTGTATCCGCTAATTTGGATATTAACAAGTTTCAAGCCATGGTGGGACACTTGTCCTCACCCACTCGCCTATAATTTTTTGAAAAAGATGATGCCTCCATGTCTCATTTGCACAACTCCTCACTTTATCTAGAATTCATGCTCCATAAAACCAGAATTAGGCATGTCTTAATAGATGGAGGAGCCGACTTGAATATTTGTACTTTAAAGCTGGTCCTTACCTTAAGATTTTCTAAAGATTCTATTGATCCAAGAAGGAAGATAACAATTAAGGCATATGATGATGAAGAGCGAGCTTCCAAGGAACTTATCATGTTGCCTATCAGAGTGGGACCTATTATAAAGAATGCTTTCTACCGAGTTTTGGATCAAGACCTTTCTCACAACATACTTTTGGGTCATCCTTGGATCCATGAGATGCAAGCAATACCATCAATGTACCATCAATGTCTCAAATTTATCTATGATGGATAGGAGATAACTATACCGGTAGATCACATTAGCAACCAATTTTTTTCTAATCTCAGAGCAACCCAGGACACTTTTATACCACATAATAGAGAAGCTCTCGTTGTTTCCACTTCAAATCATAATGACCAACCAAAGGAGTTGATAAAGAACTTCAGAAAAAAATTGCAATTAAAGGACAAAGAGGTGAGATAATATTCATTATGTCTCTCTAACTTACCTATCTCTCCAAGATCACATGGCTAGCCCACAATATCCAAATAAAAAGTTGCAACAACCTCCACATTAGGAGCACAATCTTCGGTACCCATCACAATGTTTGATGATTTTTTTATCAAAGCTAATACTCAAGAAGATGAAGCCAAAGATAGAGACATTCTCAATTGGATATATAAGGATGAAGATGAATTTTTTCAACATATCAAATTGCCTACAGAACAATATGGTAAAGGTTATGCTATAATGCCAAGGATGTTCTATGAAGGAATTGGTCTCATAAGTAAAACAAAGGAAGGAATTATAGAACACATTCGGCCTACAGTAACTCATCCAAAAGATAAAATAGGACTTGCGTATAGTGAAGATACAAAATGAGTCACTTTAAAGAAAACCCATGAAGAAGAAGATTTAAAGAAATCCCATTAAGAGATAGCTTTGACAATTCTTTGATTACAGGATAACTTTGACACTGATTCAAATAGAGTATGAATGGGATACAATTTATGATGATGAATTTTGGAGAGATAAAAAGGTTGATGTCATACAAAAATATACACCCATACTTACACAAGGAGAAAGTTCAAGGACTCAGCCACTTGACTATGTACTTCAAGACAACCATGACTTGATCAAGGAAGATTTAGTTCAAAACGAGATTGTTAATCGATGGGAGGGTACCATCATAGACCTTCCCTATAGTGGGAATGTTAACCATGTCTATGTCATGACCTAAACAACCCTTGACCTCACTCAACTAGATGATCAAACTGAACCTATTCATATCCCTATTTTCGTAGATGATGAGACCATTGTGAATTTTCTTTGTTCTTCCAATCTTGAAATAGGTTCCACCAGTGAATATCATGATTAAAATTTCAATCAGGAGAGTTCCAAGTTTCTTAGATGCAAAATCAATAATATAAAAGATCGATCTAACTGTGAAAACTGAAAAAATGATAGTGTTAGATCATGAAAAAGGAAAAATAAAGAGCATATCCAACAGTGAAAACCTTTTAAAGGAGCTGAAAGATGAGAAACTTGAAACTCTCCTAGAACACTATCAAGAAATATCTTCCAGTTTAATCAAGCCAACAAAAGTAATCAACATAGACACTGCAAAACAACCAAAGATCCTACAACTTGTTGCTTCATTAATAGAGGGAGAAATACCAAAGTCAACAAAATTCTTGAAAGTAAATCAAATTAATTTTGCTTGGTCTTATGTGGATATGCTTGGACTAGATCCTAATCTCATAATGCATCATTTATCTATAATGTCGGGGGAAAAACCAGTAAAAGAAAAAACTTAGAAAGATGCATCTGCATGTCATATTGGTTGTCAAAGAGGAATTGAAGAAATTATTGGATGTCGGGTTCATTCTATCCATTGAGTCCTATGTAGAATGGATCTCTAACATTGTACCAATCTCAAAACCAGATGGGCATATCAAAATTGTACAGATTTTTGGGATTTGAATAAAGAATTTACAAAAGATGATTTTCCTCTACCTAACATTGACACAATTGTGGACTTGACAGTGGACACACCATGTATTCACTTATGGATGGATTCTCAAGATATAATCAGATCAAGATTGCACCCGAGGATCAAGACATGATTGATTTCACATGTCCCTGGGGTACCTATTGTTGGAATGTGATGCCATTTGGACTCAAAAATGTAGGTACAACCTATCAACAAACAATGACCACTGTTTTTCATGACATGATGCACACTTTCATTGAATATTATGTGGGTGATTTATTAGAAAAATCTTACACAAGAGAAGGAAATTTAGAAATCCTATCTAAAATCTTTGTCAGAAGGGAGAAATTCAAGGTTAGACTCAATCCAAAGAAGTGTGTCTTTGGGGTTAAATTTGGAAAGCTCTTAGGATATATTGTTTCAGAAAATGGAATAGAAGTAGATCCAACAAAATTCAAATCCATCATGGGGATTCCACGACCAAAAAATATCAGTCAACTTCAATCATTGCAAGGATCCATACAATCTATCAAAAGGTTCATCGCACGACTAGCAGAAAAGAGTTTTCCTTTCACGCATCTCTTGCACAAAAATTTTCCTTTCAAATGGGAAGAAAAGTGTGAAGCAACATTCAATAGAATCAAGCAATATCTGATGAGTCCACCAGTACCCAAGGAGTCTCTCATACTTTAAATTTCTACCACAGAGGTATCCTTAGGGGCATTGTTGGCACAAGAGGATAGAATAGGAAAAGAGTGATCTGTATACTACATTAGTAGGACCCTGAGAAGTCATGAGCTCAACTACACTTTTATTCAAAGGGATTGTTTAGTAGTAGTGTTTGCTTCCCAAAATTTTTGGCACTATATGTTAGCCCACGTAGTTAAACTTGTGTCCAAAATTGATCCATTAAAGTACCTCTAGAGAAAAGCTACCTAAATAGGTAGGCTAGCCAAATGGGTAATGATCTTAAGTAAATTTGATATCCATTATGTAGATTGAAAAGAAATCAAAGGACAAGTCATAGCAGATCAGTTGGTTAAAGCACCCTTACAAATAGGTCATCCAATGCATATTGAATTTCCTGATGCAAATGTTTTCACAACAACAAAAAAGCAGTCATGGAAACTATATTTTGATGAATCCTATACACAACATGGCTCAGGGGTAGGAATCCTATTTTTCACACCTTAAGGACATACTATTCCAAAATCCTATCGGTTAATGTTTCCTTGCACCAATAACATAGCCGAATATGAAGCACTGCTTATTGGAATGAGAGTAGCATTGGAATGGAGGATCACAGAGATACAAGCCTATGGAGATTCACAACTTATTATTAAAAAAATCAATGATGATTATCAGACCAAGGATGACAAGTTAATGGCTTATAAAAACATGGTTGATGATTTTAAGAAATATTTTGTTGAAATCAAGTTCACACAAATTCCAAGAATTGACAACAAAGTTGTAGATGCCATGGCTAGAATTGCTTCACTACTACAACTATCAAAAAACCAAACTCGATATGAATTCCTGGTGGAACAATTGTTTTCCCCTACCTATGATAATCCTGAGACCCAAATCATCTATTTGGTTGGTTCTGATTCCCCTTTATATGTCAAGATCTATACCTACTTGAAGGATAATATCGTACCCTCAGAATTGTCCCATAATCAAAAGATAAAATTTATACACCAATCTTATCGCTATACCTTAACCGTTGACACCCTTTATCGATGTAGTCTTGATGGTACACTTTTGAGATGTCTTGAATGTAATGAATCCTAAAATTCCTTCCAAGAGGCTCATGGTGGTATTTGTGGAACTCATTCAAGTGGATTTCCCTTAGCTAAGAAACTTGTTAGAATGGGTTATTATTGGCCAACTATGGAAAGGGAATCCTTCACCTTTGTAAATAAATGTCCAAAATGTCAGATACATGGAAAAATCATCCATGCTCCTACTTAAGAGTTGTATCCTTTCATGACAACATGGCCCTTTTCTCTGTAAGGACTAGATCTGGTTGGAAAAATTCACCCCTCTTCATCAAATGGACATAAGTTTATAATCATATCTACTGAATATTTTACCAAGTGGATTGAAGTTGTTCCATTGACCACAGTAACTACCAAGAAAATTTTATCCTTTATCTTGAATTACATCATATGTCGATAAGGTATTCCCAACTCCATTATCACTAATAATTGGAGACCTTTTAAGAATCAAGATGTCGACAAACTTTATGAAAGATTCCATATCCAACATAGGTTCTCTACACCTTATTATCCATAGGAAAATGGCCAAGCAGAGGCTTCAAATAAAACAATCCTAAAGAAGACATTAAATGATGTCAGTCGTGATTGGCATGTTCAGTTGAATCCAACTTTGTGGGCCTATAGAACTAGCATTCACTCACCAATAGGATCCACCCCATACACTTTGGTCTATGGAGAAAAATCAATATTTCCATTAGAAGTTGAGGTACCCTCACTTCGATTCTCACTGAAGGGATTATAATTGATGAAGACTACAAAGTTTCCTGACTGCAAGAACTAGAACTACTAGATGAGAGACAACAATGTGTCACCGATCACTTGAAAGGTTATCAAAAATTCATATCTCGTAGCTACAATCACAGAGTCAAGCCACACACATTTCAAGTGGGTGACCTGGTCCTAAAGGAAAATCCCCACAATCAACAAAATAGGGAGAAGAATGGAAAGTTCAAACCAAATTGGCTTGGTCCATTTGTCATCATTGTAGTATATGGTTATGGAGCTTATCAACTATCTACACCTAAAGGGGACCTATTTGAAGAACTAATCAATAGAATTCATCTTAATAAGTTCTATGTCTAAACAAAATAGCATAAAAATTCCTAAAAAAATTAAAAACAACATTAAAAGTCCTGAAAAAATTCAAAAACAGCATAAAAAGTCTTAAGAAAAATCCAAAAACAGCATAAAAAGTTGGGAAAGATCGTCATTAGGGTGAAAACCTAGAAAATAGGCATCCTTTTTTATAAAAAAAATCAAGAAAGAGAAAAAATAAAAATAAAGTGAAAAATAAAAAAAATCATTGCCTTGATGAAAACTAGGCAAATAGGCATGTAAAAAAAATAAAAATCATAAAATATGAAAAAAAGTGCAATAAAAAAAAAATGGTGAAAACCTGACAATAATGCACTATTTGTGAACTAGTTGGCTCTTCCATCTATTAGTTTATGTCCTCCATCCTATCAACATTATTGTCAGTATTTGATCTATCCATCATTTATGCATCATAGAGGCAATCGTCTTTCATCATGGTTTGATGAACATTGTGCATATCCATAATAATCGGTTATAAAGACTCAATGGGGGAAACTGAATTTTGAGCTATCACAAAAAAAAAATCATAGTATAGCAAATGCGTCAAACAAAACCAAAACACAATGACAAGACAACACTTCACAACCAATCATACATGACCAAAACACTCATCAGAAAGCATAACATTAGGTTTTCAAATCAAAATGGATGATCTAATCTAAATAATTATTGAAATACTTTAAGCAAAGGTTGAATTGTCATTTTTTTTAATTTTCGTTATCATACCTCTGGAGCAACTCGATGATGTCCTAGACTAGAGAAGCAAGGAAGGAGTATGATTTTTCTTTGTTTGTTGTCTGTGAGTTGATCATTATTATTGTGCAAATTTGTCGTGAGACATGCTCTACAACGTATCATTGATGACATTTCACAATTTGCATAGGAAAAAGGTTAACTCTTATTTATTTATGCAAGAAATACTTAGGTCATCTTGGTTAAATTATACCTCGATGCTTTTATTACCTTGCTAAATCAAAAATAATGAAAGTTGTACTTAGGTCATCATCAGTGCAAATATCCCCTTTGATGCTTGTACTAACTTCCAACATTTCAAAAATTTCAATGATGATAAACAAGCATAATATAGCTCTCGGAATGAAAATTTTACATGGTTAATATAGATTGCATTCATGTTAGTTCTACATTTGCATTATATATTTTCCAATGTTGGCAAAGCATCAAAGAAAACATATCTCTCTAACATAGGATTGAGTACATATGACATTACCAAAAACATCATTCGACCATTTCGGTTGCATTATCATTTTCATAACATTCATTCATTGCAGTTGCATTGTCATTTCATATCATTCACTTAAGTTACATTATAATTTTCACAACATTCATTCATTTAAATTGCATTCCCATTTTCATATCAGACATTACAAGTAAGTTATCATTTTTCAAATCACGTCATTTATTTAGCTTGCATTATATTATTCATTATCATTATCATTCATTTTCATTCATTTTTATTTTCATTCATTATCATTTTATTTTCATTCACTATCATTATCATTTTCATTCACTATCACTATCATTTTCATTCATTATCATTATCATTTTCTTTTTTTTATCATTTTCACCATCATTTATCATTTTCACAACATTCATTCATTTAGGTTGCTCATTCATTTTCATATCATCCATACATTTAGATACATAATAATTTTCCATCACATGGTCATTTTCACATCATCTCTAAATCCATTTACAAAGCACTTAGAAATCATCCTCATCCAACATCCATACATTAGTGAACATCAAAAAATATAAAAATATACAAACCATTGCATATCATTTGCATCCATCTCATATAGAATTAAAGAAACATTCAATCACTATCTATACTATCACATGATAGAATCACATCATAGGCATATATCACATAAAAAAACATCCATCATAAATGCATACATCATAGGTTATTGTGTCATAATCATCTAAGTCATAAAAATCATCATCACTATCATTATCCATAAACATATGCCATCATGGCATAATCATAAGCAACATAACATATAGAAATAGAAATGAATACATAAACATCCATCATAGAATAGACAACATACCTAGATCAACAATATCCACTGCATCTCATAATATCAAAACTCAATTTTAAATGTACAAGGATATCAAAATAAGGAGAGATACAATATCATAATCTGATAAGAATCAATGTGTATACAAAGATCATCAAATATACATCATCATAAAGGAATCATAGGACTATGAGGTACTCCCTCCAAGACTCGCAAGACCTCCTACACCTGTACCCGTATTTGGACCCAGATCTTTGTGGGATGGCTATGTCACATCCTTGTTGGTAGTACTAGAGTGGCTATGACCAGATTGTGACTATGCATAGATGATTCTCTGCTCTATAGGAACAACCTCATGGTACCAGCCACGATAGTACTCAGCTTCTCAGGCAACCCGTGTAACCTCTACCATCATTGCACCCATGGAGGTCCCCTCAGCTAGTATCTGTAACCTCTCAAATAAAGCCACTGCCTGCTCACCAGCATATCTTGCAGCATCTCTCTCAGCCATCAGTGTAGCCACCTATGCTTGTAACTACTATATAGTGTCTTGTGTCTGTGCATGTTGATCCTATAGGCTCTGTATTGTGGACTACAGGGTGGCTATCTATCTAGAATCTGATGGATCTCCTCTGTTGGTCCAACTTCCTGCAGCGAAATTTATCCTCTGTGATGTCTTTATCACTGTCAAGGCAGCCCTACCACCACCTCCATCTCCATCATCTCCATCATCATCATCATCGCTATCCTCATCATCCTCCTCACTCCCACTCTCCTCCATCTCCTCTCTCCTCTGCCTCTATCTAGGTCTCTGTGATATGCCCCCATCCAGTGGTACAAAAGGCTCCTTGGGACTAGTAAGATGAGGTACTAGATGTGTTGTAGCATACTGTGCATAATTAGTTGTCATCCCCCCATCTAGAATATCTTCTCTATAATCCCACATCTATGCACCTAGGGTAGTGAACTTTGTAGTAGCTGCATCAAATGAAAGTCGTGGTCCCCACACTAAAATATCCTACTGATGATGAGCATAAATAGTTGAACCCTAGGGCATCCCCTGTATCCTACCATACTGACTAAGCACCCAACTCAGAAGAAATCTCTCGATGATATATGGGGTGTGGTCAATCAAGTATCCTGAAATAAAAACATATGGCATTTCTCTGGCATCCTCTGACCATTGCTCACAATATAAATATGGATACCATGTAATTGTATCTAGATCATCCAAAACTCTCTACCAATAGTCTAATTTTCCTAGCCTATCTTGGACAACAAAACCGACATATGCAAAAATGTATGGTCACCTAACTGGATGCTATCTATCCACCATAGGACATGTAACTACTATATGTTCCCATGCCCAAACCTGAAGCAGATAACATCCAACAACCATGCTCCTCCCTCTATAATACACTATTTGATGTAGCTCGTGATATAAATGAGTGAGCATGAATGATCCCCATGAATACCAGGTACCCTGCATAATCATGCTCTCAAGCACTCGACCCCATCCAGCCAATAGTCCTTTCAACCTATGGTTGGGACATAAGAAACCACCTATGAATCCTACTAATATGCAAGGAAATGACACATGTGTATCAGCCATCTCGACCCATGGAATCTCATACCTGACAATCTGATCATCTGCAAAAACTCTCCTCAAGGCATCAATACCCCACTACTCTCTAGTGTCATATGTAATAATCTTTCCCATCACTGGAATCCATAGAATCCTATATACATCCTTAGGATTAATCATAATCTATCCTGTAGCTAAATGGAAGGTGTTTGTATCACTATGCCACCTCTCGACAAGTGCAATTAACAAACCCCTGTTGAGATGCATCTCTGGCATCTTAAGCAATGAAGTCAAGCCACATGCATCAATGACATCTTTGTCTACCTAAAAAAGTAGTTGAATCAAGATCCAGGTCTTTGGAAATCGCTCCCGTACCTAAAGAATCACTAATCTCTCCTATCCATTCAAAACATATCAAATCAGTGTTTTTGATCAACCAATCAAATCACTCAAAGAAATTAATCCAATCACTCAAATCAATGCAATAAAATCACCCAAATCAATCTATCTTACTATTAATTTTTCGATCATGAGGACAAATTTATCAGTCTTACTATTTGTTTCTCAACAAATATGAGAGCAAATTTATCTATCTTATTATTTGTTTTTCATCAATCTTGAAAGAAAATTTATCAATTCTTACTATTTTTTTTCTCATACATCATGAGGACAAATTTATCAATTATCCTATCAGACCTATCAGTCATCATCAATTGAACATCAAAACTTCACCATCACATGCTAAATCAATCAAAAAAATCATTCGCCAGGGAGAAAAATCAAGTAAACTAGCTTAGCTTCTACCAAATGTGCTACAAGATTTATCAAATGCCCTACAATTTTCATTGTATGTGATAATACACCAAATGTACTATACTTTCTATCATATACGCTGCAAAACTTATCAAATGTGTTGTAGGATTCATCAAAAGTGCTATAGAATCATATGCACTGCAAAATTTATCCTGTGTGTTGCAAAATTTATCCTATGCACTACAAAAATCATCAAATGCACTATTCTGTGCAAAAACATGTAAAAAGAATGGAAAACGTGCAAAAATAATTTGAATTTTGACAAATCAAATCACGAGGAGGTTTATGCAATATGTACCAGAGCTTTGCAATGTGTTAGGCGCTGGTGTCATCGAATCCACTCAAATCTATGCGAGTGGATGGGAGGAGCCGTTCTTCTCACTCTAGAGCTCAAATTTCTCAAATTCACTAAGGTAACAATGCACAAATGGTCTTCAAAAGTTACTTTTTCCCTATTTAAGGGTAAATGGAGGGTAATTTTTGACATTGTTTTATCCATGGGAAAACTCAAAGTTCTTCATCTTCATATCAATCTTTCAATGGTGGATTCCATCAAATCATCTTTATTGGCCAATGAATCAGACAATAAATCAACACACATTTTCAAAAATAAAAAATAAAAAATATAGAAAAATTCAACATTTTATCCGGTTCTTCACCCAAGGGGGCATGTAGGCATCAGTTTCTAAAATTCACATCTTGGGAAAATTTTTTAATCTTTGAAGCAATGTGTAAAACACATCACTTCAAAGAGGGGAAAAATGTATACACCTAAAAATGGTCACATTATAATAAGTCTAGTAATTAATTAAATACAAGTTATTTAATTAATCTTCTAAATTCAATCTACATATAAATGAATTTAAATAATTTATCTATATTATTCATTTTCTGCATTCTTCTATCTTAATTAAATAAGTTTAGTTACTTATTTAATTTAATCACTTTTCCATTTCTTCTTAATTAATTAAATGAATTTTACAATTTATTTAATTTAATTATCACATTGCTTTATTTTGAATAAAGTAAACATTCTTCTCTTTTTCCAAAATCATAAAATCATTCTTAAATCTTTTAAATATTCTTCTTTTTCCAAGATCATAAAATCATCTTTAAATCTTCTAAAAAGCCATCTCATATATAATTAAATATTTTTAATATTTAATTAGAAACTTCTTATCCACATCTCACTTATAATTAAATATTTTTCAATATTTAATTAGAAGCTTCCAAATCCACATGTCACATAAAATTAAATAATTTTATTATTTAATTGATAAACTATCCTCAACCACTAAAACTAACTCATGACTAAAAATTACAAATGCCAAGTTTCCTTCATTTTTGAGTGAAAAGGTTTTTTGGGAAGGAAACATCTTCCTTCTTTCTCTCTAGCCTCCATCTTTCTCTCCAACTTCTCCCTCTCTCACCATTCATCTTACCAGACTAAATCTCAACCATTGATCTTTGCCAGCTAAGCTTTTTCCTTCAAAAAATCTATAAATAATACCTCTTGGCTCTTTGAAAATCCTAGAAGTTGGAACTATTTGCATAGCATGAGCATTATAGCTGATTAATCAAGAATTTAGCATCTTAGCATCTTAGCTTTCATCATCTTAGCATAAATAATAATGATAGAATAACTTGCATAATATTTTCTTAGTTTCATTATCATAGCTTCATTATCTCACATCATTTAGCATAATAATGCATCTTGCATAGCATCTCATTCTCTAGATTGTCAGTTTGTTGAGCTTTTGCTTATACAATTTGAGAGCAAGTAGCTTAAAATGAATCCTTGGAGATAGAGGAAAATGGAATGACTTTGAAGAATCTGCTGGGGTTGAAGTTTGTTTAATTTTAAATTAGATTATTTAATACAATGTTTCATTGGTGTGTTGTTTAACTTGTTTGTTGCTTCCACATATTCACAAACACAGATGCCACACTAAGCATGATGTATGGATATATGCATATGTAATGTTAATGATGTGTGGATTATGAGATGATATGATGTTGTATGTCTATGCATTTATGTTTTGTATTTTATACATTTGTCATATGGATGAACTAAATGATGATGCACATATATACCTGACATGATTATGTATGTAGGATATTTTTTGTATTTCACATTACGCCATCAAGATGGGGATGGAAGAAATATTAGCGTAGAGGATATGGATAATGGCATGGTGTTAGTGGAGACAACGTGAAGGAATATTTCACTATGCAAGTGATGGGATTGATCATTAGTGGTTTTTATATTACTTTTCATATGCTTTCTAACACTTTTTATATGTTTTCTAGGATAAAAACTTCCATAATATGCTATCCTATTATAGCATACCTTGCAAATTGAACCTAGTTTGAATAATATGAAATATGGTGATATTCATAGCAATTGCATGATTTTAATGTGAGAATGTATGTATATGAACATAATTTTGTGATTTAATTATGAGGGTTACTTGTATATGTATTTTGTATGGATTAACCTCTTTGCAGCTCAAAATTGAGGTAACAAGAACAAAGCATTTATAGTAGGAACCGAAGTAGTGAAATGAAGGATCATTGAAGTTCAAACCGTTTAAAAGAGTAGGAAACTATGGAGCTAGATGTGAACTATCCTGGAGCAAATATTGAAGGAAGACACTTGTTTTAGAACTTTGGATTTTTTCCTATGTGTTTCACATGCAATCTATTTTGCTTAAGATCTTTGTTGAATAGGTATTTTCTTCCTTTTCAGTTAGAATAAATAAGCCAATCTTGATTTCATATCATCATATCTAGGAGTGAGATTAATGGTTCCATTTAGTTACTAGTTTGAATAAATCTCTCCCTATTTTTATATAAAGTTAGGGGATGAGTTCATAGCTAAGTTAGTTGGTTGTTACAAGTTATTAAGTAGTTAGTTGTTTCCAGTTTTAAGTTATCTAGAAACATGTTGTTAAGATGCCATTATTGAATACAAAATTTTAAAAAAAATTGTTTGATATATAGTGTTATGGAATGAATGGAATTGTGTGTTATATGGATTGTATATTTGGTGTTATACAATCCCTTGAGTTGGCCACTTGAGGTACTACCTTTCACTTTATTTATTTTATTCATTTATGAATTCTTGTTGTGAACCCCAATCCTATTCCTACATAAACACAAGACACAAACACATTAGTGAGTTCATATGCAAGATAAAACAAGGATTCCCCATGAAATCCATTAACAATGCTAAATAATAGAAATGAAATGAAGAATAATACAAGAAACTAAATCAAATCTATTTAAGAAAAGAAAACTCTTGTCCCATTGGGGAATTGGTATCAATTGGTGTGTCAAAATCAGCCCTTTCCCAACTCCTTTGTAAGCTTGATAGTGATTTGATGATGATTGAAGCTTCTTGATGGAAATTTGGCATAACCTGGCTATGAAATAGATAAAATTAGCTCTCAATGTGAAGAGAGTAACTTTTCTCTAAGTGTGGATAAGGATGAAGTTGAGTATAGTAAGTTTATTCAAATTGTGGATGTTAGAATGAGAGGAAGAGTCTATCATTTATGTATTTCCAAAATGGAAGAGAGAGTGGAATTGAGCAATGCGGGATCATTCAACATCCAATGGCCAAGTGCCACTTGTCAAGATTTGAATGGCTGAGGAATGAGCACATTTTGGTCAATGTGCATGATAAATTCCATGAGATTCAAATTTGAAATTTGAATGTGACATGTTGGAGGGAGAAATAAATAGAGTTAATGTCACTTGGCTCAATGAACAAGGACATGTAAGAGGAGTGAATGCCTTTTTGGAAGCACCCATCCACTTGGATTTGGAATTCAAATTTGAAGGAATATTCCTCCTTTATTCCATGTTGAGAGAAAATAGGCAATTTAATAAATCAAAGTAATTGATTTATTGTGCAAGTTGCATTCTCTAGAGGATTTTAGTGATTGAGATTAAATTAATCAAGATTTGATCAATTTAATGAGATATTAGGTGATTTGACCATTTTGACTTAGATTTTAGGATTGATTTAAATCAAAATAAGAGGAAAATGATTAAAGACTTAATTAAATAAAGATTTGATTTATTTAATTAAAGAGGGATGATGTTGGAGTTAAACCAAATAAAGATTTATTTAATTTAAATGAGATGAATTTAGGGTTTTAATCAAATAAAATGATATATTTAATTAAAGAGGGATTTTAGGGTTAATTAAATTAAATTGATTATTTTAATCAACATAGGAGAAAGACCTAATTAGATAAATAATGATTTATCTAATCAAGAGACAGAAGGTGGTGATAAGCTGAGAGTGTGATTCAGGAAGAAATGTCGTTAGTAGTCAGGATCAAGTGTGTTAGATCGAATTGTACATTTTCCATGTCTACACTTGTTAAAAATATTTTTATCTACTTCATAAATACATTGCAAGTAAAGTAGAGTAGTTCTTATTGTTGGTTACATTAGTTGTCATTCATGAACAACTGTATAAATAGTGGATCTTAGCACTCTGAAGGTTAGATTTGGTTGCTCACTATTTCTAATAAGTTTTAGATTGATTTTGTCCTTCCTTATTATTAGCAGTCACCTACAACATAAGTTGCAGGTACCCATAGCTATTAGGTTATGTAACTACTTTTACTATTTTTATAATTATGTAAGCTTTCTGCAAAGTAGAATAGTTTGAATACATTTGCATAGTATAATTTAGGTGTGCATGAGTTCATGAAGACATATATTGTATAGTACCATCATAAGCTTACACACATTGGTTGATGATTTAATATAGTCTTGACAATGTGAATTGGATTGTTCAGCTAGTTAACCCTTTGAATTGAGTAGATCTTACCAAGTTTACAAGCATATTAGTTAGAATATACACAAGGATTTGCATTTAATCATCATTAGGTAGTAAAATAAGACAAATAGACAATAAAAACCATGGTATAATATAGACCAAGGTGTGCAAAGTCATCCATTTGCAAAAAATAGATAGTCTTAGACAAGGACTATATTGAATCATAGTAAGGGAAAAGTTGCCCTAGTCTTTTTTCCAAGACAATCCATAGATAAAAATCAAAGAAAAAATGAGTCATGAGACACCATCACTCGAAATAATTCGTGGGAAATCCTTGAGGTGGCTAGTAATATGACCCAAAAGACAAATAAAAATGATAAGATAAATTAAACCAACAAACTCAACAACCATTGAAAGTGTTTTGCAATAATTGTTTGTTGATGTTTGATTGACTAGGTGAGTGATGGGTTGATTGTTTGAAACGACATGGTTTTAGGAGAGGAAACATGTCGTATAAGATGTCAAGTTTGGTTTTGATCATGTGACCAACTATATAATGTGAATGAAATTTTTTGATGACTAATAATGTATAATTTATAGGAAAGACACATCTTGTATAAGACAAAATGATTGACTAATTTTATGTTTGAGGTTGATTTTATGTTTGACTATTTTGGAAATTGAATTATTTGACTTGAGGAATAGTTGGCTATTTGCCTTGTTGACTCGTAACTTGTTTGATTTTTTGATGATTATTTTTGTCTAGTGACAATCTCTAACTTATTATGACTGACTTGATAAACCATAAAGGATCAACCTAGGGCCTCAGGAGCTCATCAATTGATGGTCTTGCCTACATAACAATGCAAAAATACCTTGTAGTTTGACATGACCTGACTTTGTTTTATTGACAAAGGATTGAGTCATGATTTGACTTTTATTTGATAAAATCATAAAGGATTGACTTAATGCCTCAAAGGCTCATCGAAAGATGGACTTGCCTACGTGAAGTCACAAATGCAATGTAGTTTGATTGGACTTAGATTGGCATGACTGACTTTGACTCTATTTTTAATATTTTTGAAAGTTATCTAGATGTTTTTGTGTTTTGAAATGTTTCAATTTTTTTTGGATTTTTGAAGTTTTATGATTTTTTTGGTCTTTTCGGGAATATTAGATTTTTTTTCTTTTTGAGAATATTTGATTTTTTGTCTTTTTGAGAATATTTGATTTTTCTTTCTTTTTGAGAATAGTGACCTCCATCAGAAAGTGTAGGATCCAATGATGACATAGGTCGAGTATCTAGCCTTATTCGTGTATAAGACCAAATTATTAGGGGTGGAATGGGATAGATGTTATGGCCATTAGATATAGAAGGAAAAAAGATGCATAATGCCAGTCATTTTAGGTTATGGAAAGGACAACCAAGTAGTATTATAGATGTTGTACAAAGTAGAATGAAAAATTATTATGAGAGAATGGATAGTGGAAATCAGCTAGAATGATGGTAGACAAAAAAGAAAAGATCAACTACACATGGTGCCTATTTTCTAGGTTTTCATCATGGTACTTATCCAAAGCACCACCGATGTGATTTTCACTATTGGACAAATTATTTCTCTTTAATATTTTCTTGGATTTTTTTGGTGTCACCAAGATGCCTATTTGTTAGGTTTTCATCAAGGTAACAATTTTTCTTTTGATTTTTTAATTTTTTTTAAATTTTCAAGTTATGGCATGGATCTTTGAAGCTAAGTATAGAATTTGTGCAACTGCAAACTATTGATAGGTTATAACAAAGGGTTCACCTTAAGGATTTGAGATCTGGTGTGATTTTGATCTGAAGATTGCCATGATGATGTGTTGACTTTGTTTGAATGATCGTATTGGATGAAGGGATCAGATCTAAATGAGGAGTGCAAGTGGAAAATATGAAGGGTGATAGATGCAATGGAAAAAGGAGGCTATGATAGGATCCCTAATGTACACCCTATGTGGATTTTCAAGCCTCAAACGAGAAGGTGTTTGGTCGACCAATGAGTTAGAGTATGTGAAGGGGTCATCATCAAAGGTCCATTGAAAAAAATTGTCAATAGAAGTGGAGGGATATGATAAATGTGTGAATATGGATGGATTGAATGGAGTGTATGGAATGAGTGAAAGTTATAAGCAAGGAGATCTTGGATCAACAAACTCTTCATTCAAATTTTTTCTTCGATAAATGCCCCAAATGATTTTAGATCAAGGAACCTTAATAAAGACCAACACTTTTATTTTCATTCTTGACTTTTATTTTTATCTTCTATTTGTCTAATAGATTTTTATTTTGACTAGATGACTTGTCTTGATCTTCTTTTCCTTTCATTATGTCTTTTGATTCTTGATCTCCTTGTAAAGAAGGCACTTTCGCCTTTGATTCTTGAGCTTTTCCCTTATTTTCTCAAGATATGACTTGTTGATCTAGGTCTATTATGTGGATGGACATGTGTGAGTGGAAGGGGATGGATGAAGTGATATAAATGTTTGGTGGATGAAAGATATTGGCAATACAATCAATGGAGTCTTCATGACTAGCTTTGTTGGTACTATTAACATCAAAGGAAGATTGTACATCCTTAATAAATGGGAAAGATGGCTTAGTAGAGGCAGTAGTAGGATATGCATATCCTAGCCCAGGGCAGGTGAAATGGAAGGATGATGGTTGGATATCCTTGATAGGGTCATGATCAAAAAGTGGATTATCCTAGATATCTTGGTCAAATATGAGGTTATCATGGACATGAAAGGATTGAGAAAAAGTGGATAGGGAAAAGGTAGATATATCATCAGGATCCCAAAATTTTTCAATCCAAGCATGACCATTTTTTTGTGTATCTTCTAAATCTGTCTTGATGTTGTTGTTGAAATTTTGAACCTTCTTAGTAGTATTAACATTGTCACCTGCGGGTAAATTATTAATGTGGTACTCTCCATATCCCATGTCATGGACTTGGACCTTGGTGCTTGATGGTCTAGTGAATTAAGTAGATGAATTAGTCAAGGAATATGGATCAATGTAATGTGATGAAGTGGAGCATGAAGCTTCCTTATTGAAAATAACTTGGAATTGAGGAGTCCTTCTCAGGTTGCTACAATATTGAAAGAGGCCAGGATCATCAGTTATGGTAATCTCAATGCCATTATGGGGAATTTGAGACATTAATGGTAGGTGGATGGAATGGATTTCATGGTGTGGACCCATGATCAATCGAGGAGATGATTGTATGGGAGATCAAGGTCTAAGGCTTGGAATATGGTATCCAAAGTTATGAGCCCAACTCTGATTGGTATTGTTATGACACCCTTGAAGGAGAACTCTTAATCATTGTAGTCTTTGATAAAAATGATCTTTGTCATGTCTACACATGCTTCAGAGAAACCCAATGCCTTAACTAGCTTAAGGGTACAAATATTCAACCTTGCTCCACTATCTACCAAGACTCGTCTGACTTTGTGTTTATGGATGAAGATTTTGAGGTGTAAAGGATCATTATGATTGGTATTTTGGGATGAGTAATCTTGATCTAAGAAGGTGACATGATGGGTATTGGATAGGTATCCCAACATTTCCTGGAAATGATTAAAACCAAGGGAAATGAGAACAAAGTCATCTTGTAAAGCTTTGTTGAGGACAGCTTGGGGGAGAGATGAAGCAACTCAAGGATGGATATTTGAGCAAGCCTTTTCCCTAAGTGATCTAATAGGTTATATTGAGACTTTGGTTTCTTAGAGGGAGTGCCTTGTATTATAACCTTGGTTTACTGGGTATTAACTACACATTTTGATGGTTTTTTAATTATATTGGCATGGTTGTATGTGGCTCAGATCTGGTTTATGATAGTGTAGTCAAAATAAAAACAAGCATAATTGGCTTGATTATTAGTTTGTGTACTTGAACTAGAGGCTTACTTGTCCCATGATATTGCAATGGATTCTTAAAAATTGTATGATCATTGTTAGAGTTTTGTTCTTGTCCATTGACCTCGATGATACTCTTTTTGACGAGCTTTTAGATGATGTTTTTAAGCTATTTGCATGATGAAGTTGAGTGTCCTTTACTACAATGATAATCACAAAAGGAATTGTTATCCCACCATGAAGTTTTGAATTTCCTTAGATCGTACAGTTTTACCTCAAGAATTTGTATGAATTTTTGTTGCAAGAGTTGTTTGAGAACCAATTCAATTGGTTCCCCTAAAGGGGTATACTTGCATCTTTTAGGAAATTGCCTTTGAGGTCTTTGTCCTTGAGTGTTTTGAAGGGAATTTTTCACTTGTTCGGGGACATGTGGTGGGTTGTTTGATTTTTTAGGTCCTTAGAGTGTGATTGTAGGACTGGAGTGTATTTCCTTAGCATCAACAACTCCATAATTTGTGACATTTTTGTTGCGGTCCCAATATTTACTTTTTTTATTTGAAGTATTTTTGGAATTTTGTGTCTTGTTGTATGTATTTATTTACCCTTTTTTGATAAGGGACTTCTCAAGGATGGTGCATTTTTCCACAAGGTCAGCAAATGTGGTGTAAAAATGGGCTTGGAGTTGAAATTTTAGGTTTGTGATCAAATTTTCCATGAACATGACAATCTTTTATTTTTCAGGAATTTCAATAGGATAGTGGCTATCCAAGAGAAGAACGTTACAAATGATTCACCCTCTTCTTGTTTTGTGTAACATAAGGTGGAAATGGTGATGTCATTTTCAATGTTAAATTAAAATTGGGTGATAAACTTGTCAGCTAGTTCATCCCATGATTGGATGCTTGTAGGTAGGTGGACAAACCATCCTAGCACTTGTTTTGTGAGAATCCTATGAAATAATCTCATGAGATATGTCTATACAAATGAAATTTCAATCAAGGTCATATGGAATTCTCTCACATGCTCAATGGGATTCCTCTTTCCTTAATATTTGGGTAAAGTTGGCATGACATAATGAGGAGGAAAGGGAGGCATGTATAAAGTCTTATCAAATGGGTATGGACATAAATCTTGTGCAGAGTAAGTCTTTTTTTTTTACAATGTAATGTTTTCCACTTGTTATTGTAAGGAAAGGATTTGATTGGCTAAGACATCACATTGAGTAAGTGAAATTTCCACAAAATTATTGGCTGCATTGTGATAGGGTCCCATGTTCATGTTCTTCAATCCAATATGTTGGTTGGATGAGGTGGCATTGACTCTAGGTGTGTATGGTATGTTTTGATTTGGGATATTATGAGTGTATGATGGGATTTTATTTTGGATATGTGGAGTGTGAGTTGGAACTTGAGTTTGAATTTGAGGGATTGAAATGTGTGAAGTGTTGCATCAGATTGAATTTGGAATGGGTTGGTAATATTTTGACCTTGTGTCTATTGATTTTTGTATTGGTGAAAATTCCCTTGTGTTTCTCTTGTTAGGGGATACGTGTGTTAGGACCTTGTGATGTATTGGTATTTGTGTTGGGCCCATGAATATGAATCCTAGTCCTATTATTTTTTTCCAAAGGATTTGATGATGAGGTGTCCATGGAACTAGATATTCCAAATAGACTAGATGTATTACCAAAAGGTTGTGACATGGCTTGTGTCATGGATTGTTTCATTGCTTGTGTCCCAAATAGGGACATGTGGATTGTGGTGGAATCTTGTGTAGACCCTCCTAAAGGAATAAAAACATTTAGTTGTGGGATTGTTTCTTTGGCGGTAGATGTGTCATGTCCTTGGATTTTTTTGTGTGATGATGATTCTTCTTGGAGTGTGTTCACATCAAAGCCATGGGGTAATTTTTCTCCACTATGTAAAAGTTAGGCTAAATACTTTTGGGGGTCTACATCTACTATCTCATCCATAAACCATGCCACATTGGGGTCTTGGGAGTTTGCCTCTACTTGATCCTCAGTTATGTCTTGGGTGTTGTAATTTTCAAAAGGTGTATGGGGCTTAGGTGCTTTATTGGATGAGGACCCAGGGTTCAATCTTCTAGTGTAGTTGTAAAGGTCATCATCATCATTGAAGAAATCCATTTATTTTCTCTTATTTTGTGACCTTGTTTGGACCATAGAATACTTGCAAGGGGGTGAATGAGATATGATTCTTAAGGGATGACAATGCAAGGTATGACTATGGGTATGCAACTATGTTTTTGGATTTTTAAGGATATAAGGGATGCCAAATGATAATGTACCAATATAAAGAGTCAAAGTGAAAATAGTCAAGATGTAGATATGATAATGTCACAATGATCCAAATCTATGATATGTCTTTGACTAAGGTATGCAAGATGTAATGATATTATGATTGGATGGGTGTAATATGACCTAATATGAAGACTAAATCCATTTTGGTAAACCCAAAGAAAAGGTTTCCTTTCAAATTAAGATAGCCAAAGTGACAAATCTGATTACCAATGACCTTGAGAGGTATAATGACTAAAATGACAAGTTGAAAAGGTGGTCTCAAACTAGACTTGTGAGTTGAGAAACCAGCCTAAAGGAAAAATGACTTAGTTTATTGATTTGAAATATAAGGTCAATTGCAATATGAATTTATAGCTATGGTCTAGTCTAATTATGATAAACTTCCTAATATGAGGTCTGCAAAAGGTATATGCAGCTAAAAGATGACCTATGATGTAGGAAACTAATGGAAAGATGAGCCAAATGGATGGAATGAAATGGAAGGTCTAAAAGCTTCTAATTCTATGGTCTGATGAAAAGATAATAGTGAGGATTTGATAAAAAATGAGATTTTTCTAGAATTCCTTAATTTTTTTAGCAACTAGCAGATGTGGTGTTCATGATAGTAGTTGCGGTGTTTTGGGAAGAAATTGTGGTTAACAATGATAGTTGATATGAATAACTTGTGTTTGTTCTAAGTTGACTGATTTTCACTAAATTTTGATCTAATTTTTGTGAAGTCTAATTGACAAACATTGTAAAAAGTCTAAAAATAATTGTCTTTGTTAGTTTGAATGTCAAAAAGTGTAATCACAATGTGTATGTTCAGAGGTTATTCACCTCAAATTTCCATAGGTCTAGCACAAATTGAATACAAATCACACACATAAAATACTTGCTATCCCTAAATTCAATGTCCAACAGTGACAATCTTAGCCCACGCTAGGAATCTCCATCAATGCAAGGGAGGGACACCCTTTCTAGTTATGTATCACCTTTTATCTATGAAAGTGGATAGATAGGGGCCTCCTAGAATAGAAGGATGACCCAAATCACCCTCTCCTTGGA
>CM021107.1:126786258-126812251 GCA_007115665.2 Sequoiadendron giganteum | reverse complement strand
GACTTATGACATTAGATAATAATCAAATAATTAATTTATTTAATTAGTAGGAGTGGAAGGGAAATTGATGAATAAAATAGAGTTCGTAAACTTAGGGCAATTTTTAGTGTCTACTCTAAGCAATTGTGGTGTACTGTCATGCAAATACATTGCAAGCAATCAATTTTGTCATTCTATCCTACACATGTGTCACACCACAATGGATGTGGCACACAAAGCAATTGTGAGTAGCCTAACATTTATAGCTCTATTTTACAAATGTGTCACACTTCACACATGCAGTGCACAAGACCACATATGCGATGAACGCGATAGAAAATGGGATGCCAAAACAACACTGCATATTTTTTCTCTTCTTCAAACCCTAAAATCAATGAAAAATTGCATGAAAAATATAGAAAAGAAATGGTACATACCGTTTGATCCCTCTAGCCGCTAGAATGATCAAACTCGGTATTTGTGGTTTGTAGCTACTAGAATGTGTGACATATCTGTAGGCTCTCCTTCACAAAATATCCTCTTTGAGCACTCAAACTTCTAAACTTAAAATGCACAAATGAAATTTGTGCACCCTCTAAAGCCTATTTATAGAATTTTAGGGTGAGATTTTGCAAATCCTTTATAACTGGGTGCATCAACTTCACAAGTCAAACACAAAAATGAATGCCTTAAAGGTCCTAAAATCAAAATATTTTGCTACAAATATACTCAACACTATTAAATTGACTTGTCAGAATAATTACCCAATTTTTTTTATTTTTTTTTTAATTTGTAATTTTTCTGAGAGGGCATCATCCTATTATGTCGTCACGAAGGCATATTGAGGCAACACTTGAACACAAATTTTTGTATTTCATTTTAAATAATGCTATAAAAACGCATTATATCAAAGAGGGACAAACTGCATATAGCCTAAATTGTCTTGACCTGCAAGAAACACCTTTTTACTAATTTTCACTCTTCTTCTATAAATGATTAAATAATACCTTATTATTTAATTATTATCAATTTTCATATTCCACTATTAATTAAGTAATTTTACATTATTTAATTAATTCATTCAAATTTATCATTTTTGACTAATTAAATAAATCCTATTTATTTAATAATGTCTTGATTGTCATTATTCTTTCTGACTAATTAAATAACTCATATTTATTTAATAATTTCCCAATTAAATATTATTCTTCCTGATTAATTAAATAAACCTTATTTATTTAATTATGTTGCTAACTTCACCAATTCTTCTATTTTAATTAAATAGTTGTCATGTAATTATTTATTTAACATCAAACACCCTTCCTATATTAAATAATTGTTACAAATTATTTAATTAAACCACTTTTTCACTTCTAGATTAAATAATTAAATTAATTATTTAATTCTCTAATATTCACTCAACATGATCTATTAATAAATTATTTTTTTCTTATTAATTCAATCTTTGTTTTCATGTTCCTCTAAAGATTAATATTAATTATCCTCACACATTGACTAATCAATCACACCCATTGATTATTCAATCAAATTTGTTGACTAATCAATCAGATCCACTGATTACTCAATCAAATCTTTTGACTAACAAATCAATTCCACTAATTAATCAATCAATCCCATTGATTGAACAATGAATTTTCACTAATTATCCAATCAATTCCCTTGATTGAATCAATCAAGACAGCTAACTCTCCAATCTATTTCCTCTCAACGGACCTTGACTGTTGATCCCAATCTTTCATCTTTTAATCTAGATTGTTCATTTGAAACAAGATTTTATATAAAAACAAGCCTTCATTGCATGTTGATGGCTAACCAAAAATTCTTAAACTTCAACATTTGCATCATTTTAATCCTCAAATATACTTGAAGCTTCATAACAACAGAGTAGCATACCCATAACTGAGAGAAAAGCTTACAAAGAAGGAACAATGGAAGTCATTCATAGAAATACAATGAAGGCAAAGATGTCACTTGCTTAGAATCTGGTTTTACTTATTATTGCATGTTTTCTATTGAATAGATTGGATCTTGTTGAGTAACTAGAATTGCATATAGTGCTTGTTTTCTTTGTTTCTTATTAACTCCATGACCTTAGGTTGAATTTCTAGTTTACACTAATAAATATAAATGTATCAATTTAATTTTGTATTATTCTAAATCATACATACATACATCCATGCATATATACATTGGTATGTGCAAGATCATGATGAGCCAAAAAGTGGCGATATGTAAGTGATATGATGGCCCGTGATTGATAAAACAAAAAGGGTTTTTAAAGGAGATTCTCAACATTCCACCAATATAAATTATGTTTTACTTTGAATTTAATAAATTATTATTATTCATTTTTCTATTTGAATTACGACTAAAATCACATACTATAGGATTAAGAAACAAAATTTAATTTCATGAATTTTTTACCAAGTTAAGGTGGTTAGATATACAAGTTTTTATATTTTTTAAAAATTGTAATAAAAAAATCATAATTAATTATTTACTTAGAAAAAAATTACAAAAAAATATGCATCACATCGGGACATAAGTCCTCTATTTATATATAAAATCTCATAAAAAAAATATTGTCATTTTATTGTGGTTAGGGTGGTCAGACAAACACCTACTTCTTATTTTTTCCTTGAAATTTAAGTACTACTACATTGAAATTTTAAATTTTCACCAAATAGTTTTTTTTTCTTTTAAATAAACCTAATAGTTTAGAAACTAAATTCAATTTGCTACAAATTTTTTTCTTACTTATTTTTGAAATAATATAGATAAATTATTCAAATTTTTACGTCAAGTTGCCTAACTCTGATTTTTTGAATTTTCATCGCCACTTAAGGGCCTGTATTTTCCATGATGATCCTGCACATACCCACATACATATAAATATGATTAAAATAATTTTCTTTATTTTCAACAATATAAGCATCTTTATGAGGATAGATCAATGAAAATTATCATAGGTATTGATATTTTGTTGCTTAAATTTGTAACACAATAGGTATCATTATGGGAATAGCTCAAACACCATGATGATTAGTATTAGTGTTGTAAAATAAATATAAAACATGATCGGTATTACTATGGTGATACCTCATAATTCCATAATAGTTTGTCTTATAACAACATGATACAAATTATTATTGCTATATCTCAATTAACAATACTATATATATCACTAAGTAAAATCTATATTATGCAAAAATAAATCCTTTTGCTAAAGTGTTATATACTTAACCTACTTTAAATCTAATTCAATCAAGCATGGAAATCGAGTTCTAGAATAAGGATGCTACCTTGGGTGCACTAGAGTTCATCCTGTTTTAAAAGTTTTCACCCATATGTAAAACACACAATTTATTCCATTCAATGATTGATAAAATAAAAAATAGTCATAGGAAGAGTATATAGAACTACAAAATAATATTCCAAGATAAATATGTCTAAATGAAAGCACTAAAATAAGGAAGAAAATCTAAAGATGTGAGATTTCCAAGTAGATTTATAAATCTAGAGAGCACCACAAGATAAGCTTGCTTCAAGGACAAGAAAGGGGTTAAGATGACTTAGGAGCTTCCCAAGGTAGTCAAGCCCCTATTTAACATTTTTTAATTCGAAAAGGACTTAATACATGATCACGTGTATGCTTAATTTAAATCTTTCTAGGATTTAGATCTTTGGTAAAAGATAACAATATGAAAAATAATAATATAAATTGATTTTGTATAAATATATTAGTATGCTAGAGTATGGAAGGGAGCTTAGGATATAAATTTATTTTTTCACTCGCTGGTCCTACATGAGATACAATCAACTTTAAGTGTTCAACAATTCCTCTCCTATGAGGGTGGGTTGCAACATGTTCATTTAATCTTGCAATCAATTCTTCAAGCTCTTTTTTGTTGTTTTCTATTTGATTTAAAATATTTTCTTGAGTTCCTATAGGATGTCTACAAATTGAGGGAGGGTTTTGGTGTTCTTCTTGTTTGAGAGGGTTTTCGTGAGGAGGTGATTGTGAATTATCAATATTTGGAGGTGGGGATTGATTTCCTAGAAATTAAAACAAAGTTTAATTTAAAAAACCTATTTCAATCTACAATTTAATTCAAATTTGTAACTAAAAATTTAGAAATACATACCTCTTTCACCTCTCTAACATCTTCATGGTATATTTGCAAAGAATCACAAGGTAAGACTGCAAAAATGGTCTCCTTTTGGTGAGTGCACATTGTAGAGGTAAAACATAGCAAGTAGAAGTCATGAGCTAGGCATAAATGAAGGTTGAAATGTTAATTTTTTAACATACTTTTCTATTTGGAAAGTGTCAAATTTGGTGCTCACCAAATATGGCACATGAAAAAAGCCTTTTTTGCATTTTTTCCTAGTTTGGCACCTTTTTTGTGTTACAACTTGGTGCACTTACCCAATGATTCATCATCTTTCTGTGACATCCTGAAGATTTCATCCCTCTTTCTATCTATACCTCTACAATAATCCTATTATCTATCTAGGAACTTTTCCTTTATTGTATTCCAATTGAGTACATCTCTTCCCAATCTCATGAATCATCTCTGATGAACATATTTAAATGTTTCTAGAAATAGTTCGAGTCTATGAGCATCTATGGTATAATCATAACTTTAGAATAGAACATAAAACTTAAAAAAAGGATATTTGGGTCCTCTATAACTATCCAATAGAAGAAATGTAGTGTTGAAGGAGGTATGCTCTTCACAAAAACAACCCTTTCTTGGTTGGATATAGGGAAATCAAATGTTACATGTTTGGTGGGTCTTTTACTGTCGCATTATCCATGATAGTTATGTGTATGTGGGGAGTCTCCTCTATGTATGGTGTAGGTATTGGTGTTAGGGAGGATTCTTCTACAAGAGTATCCTCACTAGATGTTCATTATGTTCACCAGTATCCTCTAATCATTCGTGTGCTGAGGGGAGAAATCTTACCAGAGCATATCACTTCCTCTGTCTGTAATGTTTGTAACTTTGTAGTTCAATGATTCCTGCACATTGTTAACAACTCTTGTTGTGTTGATGGATAAAGCCTATTTACCCTAATGTTGAAAATAGGATTGATAAATTAGGAAATCTTTGAAAAGAACTAAAAATACACAGGAGAATCTTGAACTTAGACCAATCCTCGACAACAATGCCAAAAATGTAGGGCTTCTCTAATGTTTGATTAACTTGGTGCTATAGGTAGACATAAAATTCAGAGGATGGATTCCTAACTAAATAATTTATCTTCCATATAGGATTCATTTAATTATCAACTAGGGCTTCATAAAAGTTTGATAGTGTTAGCACTATATGTGCATTCATGGATTCTAACATGCCCTATGTCAATAAGTATAGGTGATTACACATGTATAGAAAATTGTAAAATTTGGAAAAGAAAATGAATGTGTTTAACTTGTGTTGATCATAAAATATTGTGCCTCTCTAAATAGCCTTATGGGAAATTCAGTGAATGAGGAATCTTCTTACACTTCACTGAATGAACTTTGGGATTTTAAAGAAGCCAATTCTTCCTTTTTGTTTGTGAAAAGGGAGAAGGAAATGCATAAATAAAACTTTAACTAAGGCGATGTGCCAAAATGTTTTACAACATTTCAAAACCATGATAGGTTTTCAATTCTGATAAAATGAAAGCATAATGTCATAGACCATTCATTTTTTAAAGGAGAAAAAACAACTAAGGCCTATATGATCATAGAGAAGTCATTCAAATCCTTTCGCGGGAAGCACCCATTAAGATTCAATAGAATATGATGACTTTGAGATTGAGTGTGATGTTTCAAACCCTTATAGAACTATTTAAGACCAAAAACATAATATGAGATCCAAAATATATTTAACGGGAAATAAAATAGTTTCAAACATGATCCAATTCACTATAGGTCTAAGTTAGATAAACATAAAATCTAGAACTAATCACCAATTATCAAGAATATATCCAAAAGGTAAAAATGAAATAGAGCATTAATATTTGTGAATATAGAATCCAATGTAATATAAAGGCTATATAGGCATAGTCTAATACATCTTCTTCCTTTTATTACTTGATCTGGAAAACAATATAAAAGATGCTAACATCAAATAATTGATCCAAATCATTATCTTGAAAATTGATACAAGGAAATAAAAATTATTGTAAAGAATATTTCACCTCTTATCTTTTATCTCCTAATAGAATTTGAACTAGTTAGAGAGGCTTGGATATTCCCTTTTATAAGGTAAGGGAAGTGAACAAGGAAAAAGAACTCTCCACTACGTTAAAAAAACCCTAACAGGTGGTAGTAAAAATGTGGTCCAAAAACCTTGATGAAGATTAGGTTAGATTATGGAAATTTGGGAAATAAATTTTGAGTTGCTTCATGTGGTGCTCTTCATAACCATCTGTTGATCTAGAATTTTGGGAGCTACTAAAAATCTTCTGTATCAGAGAAAAATTGTAATACCATGAAAACCTTGACAAATAAAAATATGATTTGATTATCGTGTGAGCAGTAATGGCATCATCAAGTGGATAACGACAAATGGGACTAGTTGGAGAAGGAAAAAATCATCGACACCTAGTAGTGCTCTTCAAAAAATATCATTCCCAACAATGTAGAAAGCCAGTAGATAGAAAAAGGGCCATGTGGCATAATGGCAAGTATTTCTCAAAATTTCCTTGAGAAACTTGTTAGAAAACCCCGTGGAGTGGCCATGTGTCACACTATATGTCTGATAGTGATGTGATATTCAAAAAGCCATGCAATCACTATGTGACATAATTGAGCACTTTTTAGGAAATAGAACATTGTGACCTCCTCAAAAATGTGCCAATGTGACATGTGGCGAGGCCGATAGCAAAGAAAAAAAAATGGTGCTAGTGGGGGAACTTGCGGGGCTGAAAGAAATAGTGAAAAAATATAAATAATGTTAAGAGAAAAAAACAATTCTACAATTTTTGGTCACTCACAAGGGGCCTACACCTACGGAGACACGAACCTAGAAGAATAAGCTAATTTTTTTTTTTGAAGACATGCAACCCTTATAGCTTGAGGATCGCAAAATGCAAGTATTGCCAATCTGAATCAAAAGGCATAACTAATGCGTGCAACAATTCAAAATCCTGGTTGATATTGAGTATCTATTTAAAATATACCTCACCCAATCTAGTATGTGTAGTGTCTATGTGAAAGTAAAGTCTAGCCAATGGAAGGATTATTTCTTTGATTTCTTTTGCACTTGGCGATGGACCTAAAGTTTGGAAGGTTGATTGATCAAGTTACGTGCCTTCTAGTGCCTCTTTAATTTTCTCTTCGATCAATACTGCTCTGTCAGGTAAGAAGGGAAAATTTATTCCTATTTGAATCAATCTTTTGAAATCTTCCCTCATCTTACTAACCTTGTTTGTCAAATTCGTCTAGCAGTTTCTTCCTTTTTATGTAGCCTGGCTACAGACTATGAATTCATTTGCCTTTTTCACGGCCACTCTTCTCTCTAGTATGTAACCATGCTTGTTGGAGTCTCTTTGGAAACTTTGTAGACCTTCTTGATCAAGCTCTCTAGCTCTATGGAATGAGGAGAAACTGAAAGTAAAATTTGGTCAATCATTAGACCAATCTTTTTACTAAGCTCTTGCACATCTGTCATAAACCTTAGAGTTGGCTTCAAGGATGTCATTGCAACTTTGATTTTCTCCGAATAAGAGAAATATAATTTCTATAGCAAAGGTAGAAATTTGGTCCTTTACACCAAAGCCTACTCTTGTTGGGCCTGAGACTCTTTTTCTTTCATATCCTCCCACAACTGATTGATTGTCTCCAAAGTGCTTGAAATTTCAAGGCACAACCATTATATTTCTTCATTGTGGGCTTACATAACAGAATCTAAATTTTGTTTCTCCCTTTTCTCCATGTCAATGGCCATCAGAGTTCTTCTTGGAATTGGTCTTCTCAAGATTGAAGATCATGTTGGCCTTGCTCTTGTAGACTTGAAATAGTGAATAACTCCTATTGTACCTTTTGCAACTCTTCCATATTTTCCTCGAGCTACTTTTTTTCCAGTTCCTTAGCACTCTTTTCATCTGCATTTTGAAATTGGGCCTTGCTCAACTCCTTTTGAAACTCATTTTTCTCCTCAAAATATTCACACAACTACTTTTCTTGATGTCAATGGCCATCTAGGATTTTTAGAGTTCTTCTTGGAATTGGTCTTCTCAAGATTGAAAATCATGTTGGCCTTGCTCTTGTAGACTTGAAATAGTGAATAACACCTATTTTACCTTTTTCAACTCTTCCATCTTTTCCTCGAGCTACTTTTTTTCCAATTCCTTGGCACTCTTTTCATCTGCATTTTGAAATTGGGCCTTGCTCAACTCCTTTTGAAACTCATTTTTCTCCTCAAAATATTCACACAACTACTTTTCCTCGAGCTACTTTTTTGCCAATTCCTTGGCACTTCTTTCATCTGCATTTTGAAATTGGGCCTTACTCAACTCATTTTGAAACTCATTTTTGTCCTCAAAATATTCACACGACTAATTTTCTTGATCTAATGCTTTAAACTACTTGCCTTGCATTTCTTGCACCTTCTTTTGTAGGTCTTCACACTCACAACCCTGTCTATCTATCATATCAGAGAGTTCCTTTTGTCTATGTTGAAACTCCTTTATTGCTTCTTGTAATTTGGATTTCAAAATCTCTCCCTCCTTACCCTTAGTCTCGATCTCTAGTGATATCTTTTCCATCTTAGCTAAAAGTCGATCCTTATCTGTTTGAACAATTTAAAGTGACATAGTTGTTGCATTTTGCTACTCTTGGACCTACCTCAATCTCTATATCTTTTTCTTTGATCTCCATTTGTTTCCTATCAATTGTGGCCTTCACATCTACCAACTCCACTTCTCTCTTTTTCAATTTTTTTTCCAACCTTAGGTAGTCAGAGGATGCTACCTTTTGTGTGGCCTTTATGAGGCCTATCTTGTTGCGAGGAAGTACTTCACTAAGGTTCAAGCCTAAATTTTGGATCTCATAATCCTCATATTAAATCTATCCCTGTATTTTGGAGGTTAGAGGCTTCATGGCCTAAATCATCAAAGACCTTTATTCTTCATCAAAACATGCCTCTAACCTAGGGGTGGCTAGAGTTGTTGCGGCCTTTGTAAATTGATTTTTTCTTCCTTTCCTTATGGGCTAGTTTGATTAAGTCCACATGAGTCTGAAGATCCTAATGAGACTCAATACTTTGTGAAGTGATGGAGACACTGGCATAGAGGTCATAATGAGTAGAGTGAGGGGTATTCTCAAATGGCTGACCTTGGGGGAAGCTGTTAGGAAGGTTGAAGGTATCAGTGAAAAAGATGAAATACCATGCCAATAATGTGTGATGTGCAGAGTGATCATCATAGTGAGGGGAGAGGTAGTGGAAAAAAGGGGAATATATATGAAATTAGGCAAAGGAAATGAAACCTACAACATGGGTTGCTTCAATGTCAAAAATTGGGCCTCTGAAATAGTGATTGAAATGTCAACTGCAAATGCGGTTGAAGATGCACATTCTATATGGGAGACCTCTAAAGGATAGTAAATGTAAATTATGGTAGGAGACATGGAAAACATTGGTGGACCAACAATGACAGGAAAATTAAATTGGGTTTGAGATGGAGGGGTTGGAGAAACAAAAGAAGCAAAAGAATAAAGAAGGGCAGGTGTAAAAATTACCTGCATTGTGGGAGCTATGGGTGCTTGGGAGATAAATTTTACCTCCTCTTCATCATCCTTCTCTGAAGGAACTTTCTTTCTTGAACGTTGGGTTCTTCTCCTCTTTGTAGGGGGTTGGTTTATTGCAATAGATCCATCGACCACTAATTTTGATGAAACTTGAGTTCCTTGCATTGTCGAAGCCTTCCTTGTAGATCATTGAGTTTGTGTCATTCTTGTTGATACAATGGCAGATGAGGACAATATTTTCCCTTGAACCCATGGTGCTTCTTTACCTTTTTTCTTTTCTATCTCAACCCACATTGTTGGTGAGTTGAAAGGTATGTTTGAACCGAACCCAACCTCCTCATCATAAATTTCCTCAAAAGTTTCATCAGTGTGAATTTGGGTGTGTAGGGCACTTATCTACTTGATCTCCTATTGATATCTCTCAAAATTGGATACTTTCCTTTTAAACCAATCCTTCTTCAATTTTTTCTTTAAGGACTTGTCCATCGAGATATCTGACTTAAATTATTTCAGTACTTGATAAAATGAGAGCCATGGGGGCCACACATATAGAAGGAGGGTTATGTCAATGCATGTGTCCTCATCATACCTCATTGGATTCCACTTGTTCTCCCAATATGGCCATGAATCATGCTTTATAGGTAGGTATCCATTTAGATTCTACTTCCACATATCACAAATGAGACTTAGGGCAAGTTAGGCTAACTTTTTAGTCAAATTTTATTTTGCCTCTCTCTTCAAGAGCACTACTCTACATTTACCAAAGGTGATAAGTGTGTTATAAAGCTTTACCATTTTGTTTCCAATACCATAGGATTTATCTATAAATTCTAATTATCGATACATTTCTAAGGCAAGTGTTTTGTCTATTACACACCAAGGCAACCTAAAAGGCTCTCCTACAAAGCCATGTAGTGTAATAAAATTGAAAAATAATACATAAAAAATAATCAAAACAAGGCCTATTCTCACTCATGCGGGCAAAATTCACTCGAAAATTTGATGAGATGTGGTAGCCGAGAAAATTCATGGAGAACGGGGTTTAGGAATAAATCAACAAAGGCATAATAGTTTTGGGTTTTTGAAAACACAACAGTCCATAATGAAACTAGTTTAATTAACCCTATTGTATCCCTTATATCCAGATCCAATAACTCCCTAAAAAACGTAGGGTTTTGATGTAAAATAAAATGTATGAGAAAGGAGGAATAATTGAATTTGAAGGAATGGCTATAATCTCTTAGTTACCTATGCATCTTCTTAGAAATTAACTCGATGAAAGCATACCAAAAAGAACCCCTCCACCTCTTAAGCTTGAGGGCTAAACCCATATGATATTTGTGAACATCATTATCGTAATCTAGGCCATAAACAAAATCCAGCATTGAGAAGATAGCCTATAAATCATCATTGAACATGCTATATGCCAAAGGCAAATTGGGCATCATGTTGTTTTCCTCGTGGTGTGTCTCACTATTGAAAGAAGTCAGTTTGTCCCTTCTTTCATTCCCAAAATCTCCTAGTTTTTGTCTTGAGAGGTCCTCCACAATATGATAGAAGGGAAAACATAACATATCCCTAATAGCTCTAGCACTAATGGTGATTTTTAGATTTTCACCATGAATGACCCTGGTATCTTTGTCGAGATTTTTGTGTAGAGGTCCACCAACTCAGGGCAGTCGTGTGTCCAAGGAACCATATATTGGGGCAAACCACAATGCCAAAGTAACACTCCAAGTGAATTTTTATTTTATCTTTCAACCTAAAATCTCTTCTCTAGAGGGCTCCCTCTCGCAGACTCTTAGGGTTTGTATATAGGATCAAAGATATTATCCATGAAATCTCTAATCAACTCTGGCTTGGTGGGATCACCATGCTTTATGAATTTGGTGCGGAAATTTTTCGCATCTCAGGCATCAATGGGTTAGTGAAAGAAATATCCCTAAAGACATTAACATAATAGGAATCTATTGAAGCAACTTTGATATTCTTTCTAGAAGTCAATGCTTTAGCTACCATTTTTTGTGAATTTCAGCGAACCTCCCTAAGAAATTGCTTCTTTACCTAAGAATTTCACCCTTGCTTTGAGAGATTGATACTTATAATTTTTCTCACTTTCCAATGCTTCTTTTAATCTTCACCACCTTTAATCATACTAGAAATAAATGCATGGATAACATGGTTAACCTTTGGAGCACTGCCAATGGGGTGATACATGTGCATTAAATGCCTGAATTTTTGGGGAATGTGAAATCCACTTCAGGAAGGGAATTTAGGTACTTTCCACACATTGATTTTAAAGAAGGAAAACCTTTAAAAATGGGAGGTGTGATATAAGAAGACGTTTTCATTAAATAGGTAGGAGGTGGTGTTAATAACGGTCTTTTCACATGGTAATGTTAATTAACAAGCAAGAAGGAAACATGACACTTGGTGATAGGACACATGCTTGACATTAATGTTAGTGCTTGTATCAATTATAAGAGATTTTGTGAATCCTTGTTTGTACAATTTCCCTTCACATCGAATCACCAACTTGCATTTCTTATTGTTGTTCCGACAAAGAAAATATTTTCCATTTGGGAATTTTCTGGTTTGTATTCTCTATAAGGGCGGGTGCATGGAAATGGGTAGCAATTTTGTGGACACATTTCAAAAAAAATTTGAAAAGCAATAATGCGAGCGCATTATAATGCGCTCATGTTATTGCTTGTTAAAAGAAAAAAAAAAAGTGAAAACATGTCATTGTTATTTCGACTCGTTTTCTCTTTTAGCCGTGGCCAAAACCCCCATAGTTTCGCACTCACATTCTAGGAGGAGAAATTAGAAAATTTTCTTCACCGATAGTTTCTATTTCTTTGCAACAATGGAGCCATGACAAGGAAGAGCTGTGAGAGGTAAGGATTTTGTGGTTTTTGTTTTGAATTAGTTAGTTTTAGGTTGAATTTGATATATATTTGTTTGAATTTTTAGGAGATGCAAATCAACCTACAAACCCTCAAGAATCTCAATAGGAAGACCAACCAAATCCTCAAGATCAAAATCAACCACAAAAACAACCTCCTCCACCAATCACTTAACCCCCTCTTGGAACTCAACAAAATTTAATGAGTGAAATTGAGAACAACAAAAAAAATTGAGGATTTGATCAATAGGTTGAGTGATCCAAATGGTTCAACCATAGAAAGAATGACCCTAGCAAATTCATTGAAAGATATGTTGAAAAATGTAGATTCAATTAGCAAACAAATAACTAGATGGCAAGATAGGAGGCAAGTGGCTAGGGATTATTATGCAAATAAACTATCATACAAATATGTAAAGGATTTAAAAATTACAAAAGGTGATTTGTGCTCATTATTCACCGACCCATGCACAAATCAAAATATTACCCTCAATGCGAAGAGGTTTCCTATCTATTGGTGCCACCACCAACAGATTAGGGACCAGTTTTTTGATAGGTGGTACATGGTCTTTGATTACCCACCATGCAACAATTGCGAGGTCTCGCAATATTTCCTTAGGAAACTATATAGTGAGTTCATATTAAAAAATTCCTAAATTATTTTGATATTAGGGATTTCCAGGGGAGAGGTGGGGGGTCAGCTCAGGATAGACCTCGTGCATAGCCAGATCCTACATGACAAGGTGGCGAGATCTTGCTAGGCCACCTCATGAGCACATTGTTATGTCTTTCATCGTGAAGGAAAGTGCTAATGTAGAGACATTGTAGGCGATCAACACTTTGACCCAGATTTTCATCCATCATACTAGCCCTATTCTACAATGCCATCTAGGGGAGTCTTCGAGTGGTGGCCTTCGAACACATGTGTGTCAATCTTGCGGGGCTACTTGTTCATATGACCCCATCGACATTCAGGAGAATGGTATGCAGGATTCGTCTGCAGCTATGGAGATGGAGAGGGCAGCTGACATTTTGCATGAGGCATATGGCATTGATAGTTAGGTAAAAGTTAGTGCATGTTCATTGAATTTAATTTATTAAATTTAGATTTTGAAATGCAAGATTAACTAAATTTTTTTTATGATTTTAATAAAATTGTAGGGTCACAGTGTTGAGACTGGATACATCGGCCCCCCACAAACTTATTTTTGTAGTACACCTATCATTGGGGTATGTAACTAGTAAACAATTATAAATTTATTGCATGTTAATAGTATTGTTTTAGGAATGGTAATTTAATATGCGATTTTGGATGTTGAATAGACTAATATTGGAGGTTTTGATGGAACACTTCCGAGTGCTGGTGGATTTCCTCAAACCTACATAGAGGTAATAGAATAAAGAGTTTAATTAATGAATCAAGTACTTAATATATCTGTGTAGTTTATATGCACATCGTTGATTACGTTGAATAATTTATTGTTTTATTTTCAGATGTTGCAAGCCAAAACACCTCCAAATGTGATGAGGGCAATGGAGATTGGTGTGTCATCTGCTATACAATCCTTGATGGCTCTGATAGGAGAGGTATGAGGAAAATTAGTAAATTTCAATTTACATTTGTTGTTATAGATGTTAGTTAGTGAAAAATCAAACCATTATTGATTGACGTTACATTTTAATTTCTCTTTGTATGGTTTATACAGGGCTTGAGCATGCCTGAGCATGGGCGTGTGAATATTTACCTCCTAGAGAGAGATCATGAGATGGCGGTAAGTGATTATTTTGTCAAATATATCATTTTTTATAATGTAATTTCTATATATTCATGTCTTTACTTCTTATTGTAACAGTTAAAACTTCACCATGAACTAAACCCTAGGAGGAGCAGTAGGAGCACTCCTCGAGCATAGAAAAAATGAGTGACAGACCTATCACTATCTGATCAGAAAGGAAAGGGAAAGAATTTATTTCCAGGGCATGGAAAGCAATGACTTTTGATTCTAGAGCCCTTTGTTGTATGCCTACATGGCAGTTTTGTACATATTTTTATTGGACATATTTGGCATTTTATGCCTATATGGGATTCTTGTAAGCCTATATGGCTATTTTGTACATATATACCGACAAATATTGAGGTATGCCTACATGGCTATTTGGTTAATACAAATATCTTTTATCGATGCCTGTCCATATTTGCATTCTAAATTGATGGTTCAATAGATATGAGTGACGTGTATTCAAGTGTATACTTTACAACTTACATGAATACTTTGTGACTTACGTGTGTTCAAATGTATACTTTGTGGCTTACGTGTTTTCATGCGTATACCTTGCATTCATGCATATACTTTATATTAATTTGTGTATACTATGTATTCATGTGTATACTTTTTGAGGCTTACGTGTTTTTGAGTACTTGTGCTTCCCTTATTGACATGTACATGCTTGAATTATTCACGTGTATAATTACTAATTGGTTAGCCCTAGCATTGATCATTGTTGTCCTTCATGATTTATCTTGAATATTAATTGATTGATGCTAAACAACTTTTTTTAAAAGAAAAAAACACGTTTACAATTGGCATTCCATGAAATGATTTATAAAAAGATTCCAATATGTTCTTGATGCATCACTATCAAAAAAATTATATGTCAACTTTTTGCAATATTATTTCTTGTATATGAAATGGACTCAGGAGAAAGCAAGTTATAATCTATAATACAAATAATAAATGGACTCAACATTGTCCTAGACCCCCGAATAGGTATATTTAACAAAGAAACACACTCTCAATCACTCTTTGAATTGAAAAGCACCATTGGTGATGCAGAGTGGCTCAACCAAGTTATGATTTGACACAAATTCTCTCAAATATGCCCACTAAGACTCCAACATTCACTTGACTCAATGATAATACCTCTCCTACTCCTTTATGGTTTTGCACCAAACCACCACCAAAAGAAATCCAACTCAGCCCTCTTTCAATCCATGTTAGCCTTGGGACCATACAGGAAAGTTGGAGGTTGTACCAAGTATGGGATCAACAAGTTTGTATCAAAAATCTAAAAAACAGAGAACACTGTGAATAATTCTTATTAGATCTTCTCCAAAAGTTCATCAACAACCTCCATTCGAGCCTCTCAAGGATTTACATAGTGTTTTACACTCTTCTCTAACTAATCCATGCCATCATCTAACTAAAAACCAACTTTCAAAATGAGTAATCGTTGCATTTCAAATTTGTTGCTTTAAGCAACTTACAAATTTGTAACTTTAGACTCCTCCAACCTAATGAGTACATCTAATGACCTCTAAAATCCTTGAAAATCTGAATTGATTTTATTTTTGTTGTCCCTCTCTTGTTTTTCTTCCTCAATTTCATTAGGATCATGCATTGAACTTCTTGCCCCTCCTAAAGATTGGACCACATCCATTACCTCCACATAAAACTAGACATCCTTGGTCTTCTTGGTTCTTACACCATGATATGGTTCTGCGAATGAAAATGAAGCAAAGTAATCATCTTTCTTCCTCTTCCATGAAAACCAAGCTCTCTAAATGGTATATCAAACTCTAG
The DNA here is from genome assembly GCA_007115665.2 of Sequoiadendron giganteum. Classification (NCBI taxonomy): domain Eukaryota; kingdom Viridiplantae; phylum Streptophyta; class Pinopsida; order Cupressales; family Cupressaceae; genus Sequoiadendron; species Sequoiadendron giganteum. Next base: position 126,796,020 of record CM021107.1, on the reverse strand, counting down.
TTCAAAATATTTTAGATGAGGCTACTCCCATATCTCTCTTACTGGCTTATCAAATCCTTGAAAATATGTATTGATTTTATTTTTCCTATCCCTCTCTTGTTGTTCTTCCTCAATTTCATCAGGATCATACATTGACCTTCTTTCCCCTCCTAAATTTTGGACCACATCCATTACCTCCACATAAAATTGGACATCCTTGGTCTTCTTGGTTCCCATGCCATGATATGGTTATGTAGATGAAAATGAAACAAAGTAATAATCTTTCTTCCTCTTCCATGAAAACCAAGCTCTCTAAATGGTATATCAAACTCTAGTTCAAAATATTTTAGATGAGGCTACTCCCATAGCTCTCTTACTCGCTTGAAAAATCCTTGAAAATCTGCATTGATTTTATTTTTCCTATCCCTCTCTTTTTATTCTTCCTCAATTTCATCAGGATCATACATTGACCTTCTTTCCCCTCCTAAATTTTGGACCATATTCATTACCTCCACATAAAACTGGACATCCTTGGTCTTCTTGGTTCCCATGCCATGATATGGTTATGCAAATGAAAATGAAGAAAAATAATCATCTTTCATCCTCTTCCATGAAAACCAAGCTCTCTAAATGGTATATCAAACTCTAGTTCAAAATCGTTTAGATGAGGCTGCTCCCATAGCTCTCTTACTCGCTTGACAAATCCTTGAAAATCTGCATTGATTTTATCCTTATTTAACATACATGAACATGATATGATTATACACATGAAAAGGTCACTTTAAAATAGTATAATCAAAGTACAAAATGTCTTAAAGAACTATTCATAGTTATATCGGCCCATCGAGGGAATGCCATAATTCGTTCCACTGATATTTATCTATTATAGTGATGTGTTTACTTTTGTTGACTCTATCGGTATATTGGGGAGAGCACCTTAGGCATCAGCCCGATAGGGTATTGTTACTCCAATAATAGATTGTGATCTACTTTCATTGGGCCATCGGTGGGGCTGTGATGGGGGTTATGTCGATGAAGCATTGTTAGGCCGATGGTATTGAATTTTGCTAGGAATGGATGAATGACAGGGATTTCAATTTTATGGGTGAATCACTAAAACCACTAAACTAGACCTTCTTCATCAAATGGAGGAACAAGGTGTTCTGCACCAATGATCATACACTTTTTATGTGGAATACTCGAACTTCTCAACTATCGTTTGTATGTTTCTCTTTTCCAGTGTTTTGCATGCCATCATAAGGGATCAAGCCAGTTGAACGCAAGTCAGATCAATTCCACGTGTTTGGGTGTGAAAGAGGACCATGCCTAGCATAAAACTACCTATTGGGATGCATTGGAGCAATTATTTTGGTCACACGAATTGCAAAACGAAAGGTGCACCAATTTGCAACTTTGCATAGCTTGAATTTGACACTTTTTCCATCAAGTGAATATCCGCCTACACGGGAAAATCGCTTCAAGATAGCCAAAAATGAGAGAGGTTTTTGTAGATGGGACCAACAAAATCCTGTAAGATTAGATGAGAATTTTCTAAGCATCACGATATCCGGGTAATAGCATGTTGAATTTTGCAGCCATTTTGCACTTTGGACCCTTAAGGGATTGATCTAGTGGAACATAGATCGAAGTGATTCTACATGTTTCAGTGCAAAAGAGGACCATTCTTAGCGTAAATATACCTATTCAGATGTGTTCAAATAGTACACTTGGTCACACAAGTTGCAGAACAAAATTTGCACCACTTTGCAACTTTGCATTGCTTGCATTTGACGCTTTTTCCATCAAGTGAAAATCCACCGCCATGGGAAAACCACTCTGAGATAGCCAAAACTGAGAGAGGATTTTGTAGAGGGTCCCAACACAATCCTATAGGATTAGATAAGAAGTTTCTAAGCATCATGGTATTTGATTACTAGCATGCTGAAGTTTGCAACCATTTTGCACTTTGGACCCTTAAGAGATCGATCCGGTGGAACATAGCTCAGAGCAATTCTGCATGTTTCAGTGTGAAAAAGACCATGCCTAGCATAAAAATACCTATTCGGACACGTTTGAGTAGTTATTTTGGTAACACGAGTTGCGGAGCAAAAGTTGCACCACTTTGCAACTTTGCACAGCTTGAATTTGACAATTTTTCCATCAAGTGAAAATCTGCTGCCACAAGAAAACCACTCCAAGATAGCCAAAACCGAGAGAGGTTTTTTTAGAAGGGACCAACGCAATCCTATAGGATTAGATGAGAATTTTCTAAGCATCATGGGATTAATAGCATGCTGAATTTTCTAGCCATTTTGCACTTTGGACCCTTAAGGGATCGATCCGGTGGAATGTAGCTCAGAGCAATTCCATGTGTTTCGGTGCAAAACAAGACCATGCCTAGAATAAAAATACCTATTCAGATGGATTGGATTAGTTAGTTTGATCACACGAGTTGCAGAGAGAAAGTTGCACCACTTTGCAACTTTGCACAGCTTGAATTTGACACTTTTTCCATCAAGTGAAAATCCACCGCTGCGGGAAAACCTTTTTGAGATAGCCAAAAACGAGAGAGATTTTTGTAGAGGGGTCGAACGTAATCTTGTAGGATTAGATGAGAAGTTTCTGAGAATAATGGTATCCAGGTAATAGCATGCTGAAGTTTGCAGCCATTTTGCACTTTGGACCCTTAAGGGATCAATCCGGTGGAACATAGCTCAGAGCGATTCCACATGTTTCAGTGTGAAAGAGGACCATGCCTAGCGTAAAAATACCTATTTGGATGTGTTGGAATATTCCACTTGGTCACACAACTTGCAGAATGAAATTTACACCACTTTGCAACTTTGCATTGCTTGCATTTGACATCTTTTCCATCAAGTGAAAATCTGCCGCCACCAGAAAACCACTCTGAGATAGCCAAAATTGAGAGAGTTTTTTGTAGAGGGGCCCAACACAATCTTGTAGGATCAGATGATAAGTTTCTAAGAATCACGGTATTTGAATAATAGCATGCTAAACTTTGTAGCCATTTTGCACTTTGGACCCTTAAGGGATCGATCCGCTAGAACGTAGCTCAGAGCAATTCCCCGTGTTTCGGTGCAAAAAAAGACCATGCCTATCATAAATATACCTATTCAGATGCATTGGAGCAGTTAATTTGGTCACATGAGTTGCAAAGCAAAATTTTCACCACTTTGCAACTTTGCACAGCTTGAATTTGACACTTTTTTCGTCAAGTGAAAATTCACTGCCATGGGAAAACCACTCTGAGATAGCCAATATCGACAGAGATTTTTCTAGAGGGGTCCAACACAATCCTATTGGATCAGATGATAAATTTCTAAGTGAAATGGAATAAGTCTTATGGGGTTTGTGTTGCTACCCCTGTAGATTTTGGTGGAAAAGGGCATGAAAAATGAGGTTTCACCCAAGGGTTTGATAAAATATTGCATGTAGAGGTTGGGTGATTGTCTTTTGAATTTTTGCAAGTGATTTTAAGAAGGTCTAAGGTGGTGGTATGTTCTGGTAAGGTTTGGAACCATTCCTTTCAATAAACCCTCCTTATACTAGCATAAAATAAGGGTTTTGGTTTGGCATGGTGGAGTGAGTTTGTCCTGAGACATACATCTTCACTGGGAATTCCAACATACCTATTGCACACAACACCTCTCATGAATAGAGTAAGTTGAAATTTCATATGCTCTTATAATTTCTACATCATAGCTGCTCATGATAAGGTTAACTTCAAATGAATAACTTGAAATTCTCTCACCAAGCTTTGCACACACTTTTCTAATGGCTTAAAATCATGATTGAGATTTGTCAAGATCATCAAAATAAGGATGTTGCATTGATTTTCTGGCTAACATTCTCTTGGATGGTTCATATATCTGCATTTTTTGCAAGGGGACACCAATCACTGTTTAGTATGTTACTTACAAATATGCAAAGTAAAAGAAGATGATAGCATTGGCATCAAACAAATTAATTTGCATACAAGTATAAATTAATAAGAACCAATGTGCATATACTTACAAATTAATCCAACAAACCATCTGGGTCTACTCTACTCTTTATTGTGTCAAGTATTGCCTCATGGTTAGACTCATAGACCTTCCACAAGGTCTTCTTCAAAGGTCTACCCCCATATTTGGTCAAACAAACATTGGATGCCATGACAAGGTTTGAGTAATGAAGAATCTTACGATGCATGTCAAAGTCCTGAAATAGCCAATGTTTAACAGTCAAATGTGGGTACCTTCTAAGCCATGTTCTAGTAACCACAACTGAGCCTATAGGGTATTCGATGTTTTCTCCATCTATAACTAGGGCCTCTAATTTATTTTTGGCCTCAACATAATGACACAAGTAATAGTTTGTTCCCTCTTCATTGTCTTCATCTGCAATAACTGCATAAACATGCCTTGCATTGATATGTGTAGAAAATATCTTGAAATTTGTCAACATTACGAATACAGTACAAAGTAAGATAATGATATGGAATTTCAACAACTAAGCAAGTAGATATATCACTTGGTTGAACTAGATCTGATATGTGGTCAAAGTCAACTGATGATTCCATTTGTGTCAGTTCCAATGCCATCGGAGGGTGATACGTGTGAAGTGGGCTAAGATAACTTGTCAACCATTTTTCAACCGACTCCCCTGACTCACAATCATTCCAGACTTGCATTGTACATGAAGAACAAAAGTATGCCATCTTTCATGTATTGATACTCCATGAACTTGGATTTGAGCTATGGAAAGAGTGTACCTCACTCGATCCTGTTAGTGTACAATAGTCGTCATATGGTGCAATGTTAGTATCTTCGATCAACCAAAAATATATATGAACTGAAGACGTTCCTTCATTACCTAGACTGATTGAAGCATTACACCACTCGACGATTGATTTTGCATCTGTCAACTTTGCAATGTCTTTATACTTTAACTCTTCTCATGCTAATGCTCTTGCACCATCATCCTCCCCCTTTCCATGTTAGGCCTCACAAAATTTCCACATATGTTGAACACTTATAATTACATGCATCCTGCACAACCAGTAGAACATGCATGAGTTCTTGAACTGTGTTGCACAGTTATCAGACCATATTATATGTCGGTCATATTTTATGCCCCTTTGAGCCAAACCACTATAGAACAGCTGGAAGCAACCTTGCATGAACTCTGGAGAATGTGTACGATCATCACTAATGTAAAAGCGGTACTCCCTCAATACCTTCCTTTGGTCATCTATACTATCATATGCATGAATGAATGCTATCTGCACAAATATCGAAACCTATGTGGAGTTGTAATATTATGATTACACCTCATGTTATGGTTGTAGAGTGTAGTTCTCCACAAAGTCAACCACTGATACTATGCTTCCAATTGGAAAGGTGTCCTTGCATAGCTTGAATTGCATGTCCAACCATCAAGCTCTATGGGTATGCATTGCATACTCAGACAATAAATTGTTACAAAACATGGACATAAACTGGTACACTAGAATCTTCTCAATAACCAAATCAAACCTTTTTGCGTATGACCCATCTTTTGTAGCATATGCAACTATTTTATAATTCCCAAAATGTACTAGTTTTTGTCCCACCTCATCTGTGCTTTCCATATGTTGGCATACTGGCATACGCTTGAAGCCACCACAATGCTCGCATGAACCATCCAAGCATGTTGTCCTGTAGAATATTTGGTCATCCTCTATTTCACATAGTTTTTTTTTATAAGAACTCTCTTGAAGATTTTGGTGGGGCTTCTATGCCACAATCCTGTAAAACATCGTTAGTATGCAAATCTACACATATAGAACAATAAACATCATAATGGTTAGAAAATTCAATATGTAGTCTACAACAAAAAGTAGTGCGTGTGATTTATCTTGAGATAAAAAGGTTTAAGAATTTAAAAAAATCTTTGAGAAATACTAATTTGAGGATAATCATTTTCAAATTTTTGAAAAAATTGGGTTTGAGTCATATCCAAAAAATGCTTTGGATGTGGCTCACGATTCTAACTACCGATTCTCCTTCTTACCAAATCCCTTTGATTCGGAGATGGCCTTGTTTTATTCTTCCAATACTCTTCAATTAGTGTTCTCAAGGCTTTGACAAATTCTTTATCTTTTCTTCACAGTCTCCCCGAGAATACCCATAATTCATTTGAATCATTGCCCTCAATTCTCTACCACCTTTGAATGGCTTTTGATAAAAATATTCTACTAATTCCTGTTTGTTCACTCATCTTTTTAATGAGACGATCTCTCTTTGTTGGAAAACTTACCAAAGTCGATGTAATGACACACCAGGTGACATTACTATCCTTTGAGCGTGAGGTCTTACCCAAACTCTTATAAGCATCCGTTAGATTCTTCACAATAGTTTCTTCACTCGATGCATTCGATGTTCTCAACCCAAGAGTGTTCATGATGTTGCTATACTTTACACCCCACATCATTTCAATAAATAGTTGACATCTTGCAGTTTCATTTAGCTTTTCAAAGAATTGTTTCCAAATCTTATCAACATATCCTCTACAAGTGCTATTGAAATATTACCTTCCATGTGCTGGAAAATCTCATCATCAATATTAATCAAATACTTTGGCTTTCTACGCAAAATTCTAGGTGGTGTTCTCCTAGGTACATACATCTCAACATTAGGAATTTCATCAATATCTAATTGAGGTAGGCTAGATTGAGTACCTTCGATCGAGGGTGGAGAAGAAGACATACCTTGAGTTTCACATGGGGATGATGTAATACTTTCTTCATCAAATCTGAGTGATGATGTACTCTCAACTTGAGATGTGTTGGATGGTGTCCAGCAATATTCACTTGAGGTAGATGGTGTCCCTCCATATTCACTTGCAGCAGATGGTGTTCATCCATATTCACTTCTGCTAGATGGTCTCCCTCCATATTCGCTTGTGCTTAATGGTATCCATTCATATTCACTTGTTGTAGAGGGTGTGTCTCCAACTACAGTATTTGAATCTATCTTATGATGATGCTTTCACATTTGTGAGTTTTGTGCTGCCAATTCTCGTTCTTTTTTTGACGGTTGAGGTTCCTCTTCAATTAGCTTGTTTTCGTCAATTGTTTCCAATTTCTTCTTTTCACGATATGCCGCCACCCAAAATCTCTCCTTTTATTTGAAGGTTTCATTCTCTTCATATGTTAGTTTCCTCTTTGTCTTTTTATTTGGCATGGCGGATAATTTTATCTGTACCATGGTAATGAGATGAATATTATTTCCTAAAAAATGTATACATTCAAGTTAATTGAAAAATATATATCATTCAAGGATTCATTTAAATAATACTTACAATCATCCTGTACAAAATTTAACCTAGCATAGACAAATGTGACATGAATTTTTTCAATCCAGAATGCCTTAAAGAAAAGTGGTAACGTGGCATGCCATGATTGCAAGATAGGCTCAAAATGGAAGCATGGACATTTGCAAAAAAATGCATTTTTTGGCAAAGTTGTGAAGAGATAAGTTAGTTAAGAAGTTACAAAAATAGTTAGATACATTGGGGGAGTTGATTTTGAAGGGAAATAAGATAAATATCATGTAAGTTACAATCATAATGAGTGTAATGGCATTATGAGTGTTTGATAAGTTTGTGGTGCAGGAGTACCTTGACAATCTATGCTTCCATTTTGAAATTTGATTCAATTTTGGGTATCTCCATGTTGTAAGAGGGTCATTAAAGACATTTTACATGTATGGGAATCATTAGGAGTTTTAATTTTTAAGTCCTAGGTGTATTTTGTAAATTTGTAACTATTTGCAAAAGTTGCAAAAATACAAAATTCTGAAAAGTTACAAAAACTATGAAATAGGGGAGGTGAAAAGTCATATGGGCTTATTTTCGCTTGGATGCACTTCTAGACTCTTGTCTTGCACTTCCATTTTTAAAAAATTACTCTAAGTCAACCACCTTAGAGAGAGAGAGAGAGAGAGAGAGAGAGAGAGAGAGGAAGAGTGGCATTGAGTTCTTGAATTAGTGAATCATGAATGAATTGAATGGTTCTGAGTTTCTAATTAGCTTTATGTTATGTTACAATCAATTTTATGATGGTTAATCTATTTTTTGAGTCTGAAAAAGAGTTGAAACCAAGTTATAATATTTTGTGGAAATATGAAATCAAGTGAAATTGAAGGATTTTGATGAAAATATGATTGAGTTTTGTTCGTTGATCTTCTTCAATTTAAGTTAGGGTCAGAAGTACCCTTGATGATTTGTGGATCCTGGTAGATGCTCTGCATCAAGTTTAAAATGGTAATTGACAAGTGTATATAATTGTGCAATTTAAAATTTGCATTGACAATGTAAGGTTATAATGACAAACAAAAATAAAAGCAAGCCAAATAGAATGAAAGAAAATGTGTAGAGACTTCGCATACCTAAAAAACCAAACTTTCAAATGGAGGAGTTCAACCCAATTATTTAGGCTTAGCTTCTTCTTTCTTAGGACTCCACAACAATTTGACTTGTTTAAAATCTTTTTCCCCTCCAAACTTCAATTATATATCAGTTTTCAATGGAATTCAAACTTCAATTGATATTATATGTCTTTCAACGTGGAAACTCTTCTATTTCATGCAAAGGTGGTAGAAAGATCATGGAAAAGATGATGGAATGTGAAGAACATGCTTACACACTTCACAACATAATCAAAAAGCGACTTTTTGTCAGAGCACACATAGAACCAGGAGAATATGCAAACTGTGGGCCTTGACATCATGGGTATATTGGGTTTTTTTACCGTTTTTAGTGGAATAAAAGATGTGCTCGTGTTATAATGCGAGCATGTTATTTATTCCTAAAATGGTAACATCTCTACTTCTTCAAAATGTGCACCTGTTATATGAAATATGGTTTTCTTAATATATTTATTTTCTCCCTCTTTGTCTATACCCTCTATCCTAAGTTTATATCTCTCCACTACACCCTTATAGTAGAGGAGATAGAGTTGTGTGTGTGTGTGTGTGTGTGAAAGAGAGAGAAAGAGTGGGAGAGAAAGAGGGAGAGAGAGGGAGGGTGGGGAGGGAGAGAGGGAGAGTTGGAGAGAAAGAGAGAGGGAGAGAAAGAGGGAGAGGGTATGAGGGAGGGAGGGAGAGTGAGGGAGGGAGGGAGGGAGGGAGGTAGAGAGAAAGAGGGATATTGATGGACAAATGGAGGAAGGGAGGGAGGGAGGGAGAGGGAGAGGAAGGGAGAGAGGGAGGAAGGGAGAAGGAGAGGGTTAGAAAGAGATAGTGGGAGATGGAGATAGATAGGGAGGGGGAGAGGGGGAGAGTGGGAGAGAAAGAGAGGAGATGGGAGAGGAGAGAAAGAGGGAGGAGGGAGGGAGAGGGAGAGAGGGAAGAGTGGACAAGGGGAGAAGGGAGAAAGAGAGAGTGGAAGAGTGGGAGAAGCAGAGAGTGGGAGAGGGTTAGAAAGAGAAAGAGGGAGAGAGTGGGAGAGTGGGAGAAGGGGAGAGTGGGAGAGAAAGAGGGAGAGAGAGGGAGGGAGGGAGAGTGAGGGAGGGAGGGAGGGAGGGAGAGGGAGAGAGGAAGAGTGAGAGAGAAAGAGGGAGAGTGAGGGAGGGAGGGATGGAGGGAGGGATGAAGGGAGGGAGGGAGAGGGAGAGAGTAAGGGAGAGGGGGAGGGATAGGGTTAGAAAGAGATAGTGGGAGAGATGGAGATAGAGAGGGAGGGAGAGAGGGGTAGAAAGAGATAGTGGGAGAGAAAGAGGGAGAGTGGGAGGGAAAGGGA